>NW_026847549.1:127633911-127676572 GCF_025583915.1 Anolis sagrei ordinatus
GAGTAGCACTATTCTATGGTATTTTGGAAGGAACGTAACTGGAATACTGTGTTCCATTCTAGCCACCACCATTCAAGAGGGATATTGACAAACTGGAATGTGTCCAGAGGAACGTAATCAAAATGGTAAAAGGTCTGGAAGCCAAGCCCTATAAGGAATGGCTTAGGGAGTTGAGTATGTTTAACCTGGAGAAGAAAAGGGTGAAAGGGACATGGTACCCATGTTTAAATATTTGAATAGATGCTGTATTTAAGATAGAACAAGAATGTTTTCTGCTGTCTCAGAGCAATAGATTCAAAGTACAAGAAAAGAGAATAGGATGAATTTCACGATGATAAGAGCTGTTTGATAGTGAAATGCACTGCCCCAGTTCTTTGGAGACTTTAAGAAATAACCTGGATGCCATCAGTTGGGAGTTGATTGATTGTGTATTCCTACATAGCATGGGTTGGATAACAATGAATCCTACATTGTTATCGTAAAGATACCTTGCCCTCGCCCATCAATGCCATATATCTGCCATCTGAATCAGCTTTCTCACTGTACTTATAGGTAGAACTGGCCCTGTTGTGAAGCTACGCTTCCTCCACCACCAACATTTCGGTTGCATTTCTATTTGTGCTCTCCTAGCAATATTCATGTTATATTAAAAAAAGCCTGGACCAGTATAACCACACTTTACAGTTAAAGAAATATAACCAGAACATTCCACAAAAGTACTTTCAGTTGCACTTTAAGTGGAAAGGTTAGTGGGGATAGAAATAAATGGACTAATAAATTTGGGAACATAGAAAGCTGACACTGAATAGTCCCTCTAGTCCAGTATTATATTAGCTGTTTCTGGCAGTGCCTCTCCAAGGTTTCAGGCAGTGACTTTTTCTGGGGATTTTTTTCACAGCCTTATTAAGGAGATCTTTCATATTACTGGTTAGTCCTTCATCCAATCATTAGCCAAGGCCAAGCCTCCAAATCCACCAAAATTAGATCAATTGTATTATTGTGTTCACTGTAACAAATACATTCTCTGGGCTGAGAGGGGTGGTATATAAATATGGTAAATAAATAATAAATCCTCCAAGAAACTAAGATGTTTCTTTTGAATGTATGTGTTTCTGAAAATGGGCAGAGAGGAGGGAAATCCGCAGTCTTCCATCCACTGAAACAACTAATTATGATATGGAGACATAAAGACAAGAGTATTGCCGAGAAAACTAATAAATAATTGTGATAAAATAGTGTTTATGTTTTTTTTTTCATATTTTTACTGCATTAATTGGAGTGGGCCTAATATTATTATTACCCTAAAAAGGGCACTAGCATAGCCTCATATTTAAGGGAAAGCTCTATATCAGTGGTTCTCAACCTGGGGTCCCCAGATGTTTTTGGCTTCCAGCTCCCAGAAATCCTAACAGCTGGTAAACAGGCTAGGATTTCTGGGAGTTGTAAAGCCAATGAAAACATTCCAAAAGTATTTTGTACTGTATTACATATTATTCCATTTAGCAAAAAAAATGCCTTAAATGTAAGCTGAATGAAAACAGTTAATTGTATGGGTCCTAATGAAATCTAAAAAAAACTTTATTTCTGGAAAGTTTGTATAAGATAGCGAGAGAAATATCAGATAGATAGATAGATAGATCGATAGATAGATAGATGATAGATAGATAGTAGTCTTGGTTGAACCCCCCAAAAAGTGGTTCAAAACTTATTTCTGATCTCGGGGGCACTGGTGGTTCAATTCTAAAGTCACTTCTGAATTTTTCCAAAAAAAAGTTGGAACTTTCCAAAACTTCAGAAATTTCTGAATTGAATTGTTAATGGTGGATGCGATTGCGAAATATGTAGAAAACAGCACTGGCACTGGGGAAAATCCAGGGCCTTCTCCCTCCCTCATTTTTACACCAATCTTGATGAAACTTGATATACACGTCCTCCTCTGTTAGCATACCAAATTTCAACAAGTTCAGATGATCCACCAATTTTTAAGATTTTTTTTTAAAAAAATAGAAGTAATTTATTAAAATAAAAAACAGCTACCTCCTTGAATTTTTAAGGAAATTACAAAAGGTTATAGGGGATCACCCCACAAAACTTTCAGACACATTCATACTGTTGGAAGTCACCGTTTGTGCAGCTGAGGCCCAGCAAGGTTGGAAAATGTAGCGTCAAGTCCCCAAAACACACCCCAGAAAAAAGGGAGAGACCCCAATAAAAATAGCAGAGCTTTAGTGGTGAGCAAAAAAGAAGTTTCCAGAAATGACTTTATTAATTTCACCTTCTCCCCACCTCCCAAACAAATTTTTCCATCTTTCTCTCTCTTCTCTGGCTCCAAACCCTTCCTTTCTCAAAATCTTCCCTTCTTCCTTGCCTTCCTCCGTTTTCGAAAACTTCCTTTCCTCTAGCTCCAAACCCTTACTTCCACCCCACACCCAACAGCAACAAGCAGTAGCAACAACAGTCCAGCCTCCCCTCTCCCTTCCCTGGCTGCCAATGAGCCTTCCAGCCATGTGCTTGGGTTTACCTACAGCAATGGCTGCCGGATGCTGCAAACCCCTCCCCTCCCCAAAATGTAAACCCTGATTGGCTGGGAGGCAAGCAACTTAGACTTCACCTCCCAGCAGGTATAATTGCATTAAAAATGCTTCATCATAGTTCTGACTCACTTCCACATCTTTGAAATCAATCGCACAAGGTGAGTCGAAACTATATGGGACTACAGCCTCGAGGAAACGTGGTGGAAGTCCCTTCGGGAGGCAAAAACATCCATTTTTTTCAAATTACACCACATCCGAGTGAACCTATCCAACCCTAATAGATAGACAAAAGACAGAATTTGACATACCATATATTCTGGTGTAGAAGACTACTTTTTAACTCAAGAAAATCTTCTCAAAAGTCAGGGGTCGTCTTATACGTGGGGTCGTCTTATACATGGGAGTAGTCTTATACACAGGAGTAGTCTTATATGCTGGAGTAGTCTTATACACAGGAGTAGTCTTATACGCTGGAGTAGTCTTATGCACAAGAGTAGTCTTATACACGGGAGCAGTCTTATAGAGCGGGTGCTGAAACTTCCAATCGGATTTGAGAATCTGTGATTGCCCCATATGGTGGGGAGAGCTCAAAAATGGGAATGGCTGTGTCCCCGCCATATGCAGCGACAGTATGAAAGCATTAAGGGCAATGCTGCACAAGTACGGTAGAAGAAAATCCATTCATCAGGATTCGTGGACTTAATGCGGTCCCGATGGTGAGGTGAAGGGGCGGCTCACCAGGAAGTTGTAAGTGAAGGACTGAGCAAACTGCAAGTGTCCGGGTCACCCGGGGTATGGAAAAAAGAGATAGAGAGGCTCTGGACCTAGACAAACACACCTCTTTTACCTGTCTGACCTCCTCCTCTGCCTCTCAGATCTCGCTCCTGAAGATTGCAGTAAAGCGGTGCAGGTGCACATATGAGAGATCTGAGAGGCAGAGAAGGAGGTACAGTAATAGGAAAATTACTATATTGAAATCAAATCTGATGCTTTAAAAAATTGGTGTGTGTTGGAAGAGGGGTAGTCTTATATGGCGAATATATCCCAAACTCTATATTTTAACTGGAAAAGTTGGGAGTCATCTTATATGCCCAGTCGTCTTATATGCCGGAATATACGGTAAATGACTGGTAGCTCAAATGCGAGAGAAAATTGCAACTGTGAAGATTCACAGAAGTTTCTAGTAAATCAACACTGAATTGCTAACAGAGAATTATGTAGGCTTGTTAAGACATTAAAATACAATCTGGTTAAAAAATCCACCAAGGCAGAAACGCACATCAAGATAGTCCTCCTTTCCCCTCACTCCTTCAGATTTATGGGAATGTTAGTATTTTATTATGTTTCCAGTATTCCTGAATTTCTAGAACAGAATTCATGTACATGATTAAGTCCCTGAGATTTGTTCTGTTGCTGGGTACTATTGTAAAATACTTTATTATTCTGTTTTCAAAATAGAGACTCAATACATGTTCTTGCACTTTAACAGCACTGTCAAGGCTCAGTATATCTTCCAGATGAATATCTCCAGGCAAAGATGAATCTTAATCATCTGCTAGCTGTAGATGTACTTTTTTGATGTTTCAAATGCACTAGTTTTATAAGTCCTCAGAAGTCAAATAAAATGATGAACATTTCAGACAGTAGAGGGCAGTCAAACACACACACACACACACACACACATCATTATAAAGGATGATGTAAAATGTAAAATACAATTGATCAAACCTCCCAGATTTTCACAAGCTCTACAAGCAACCTTCCTGTAAAGCATGAAAATGATTAGGTGGGCATATAATTTTTCATCTCAATATTTCTCCTTTTATTTCTTACACTTGCATACAAATACATTTCAGGGAAACACAATCAGCTGAAATACCAAGACATATTTTGTGCTAAAATTACAAGATGAGGAAGCATTATTTATGTGGAAATGTACACAGAGTTTTGCCCTTTTTCTTCTTTGTCTCCAGGATTCTTTGGTTGTGTTTAGTTTTATTTTCTTCTTATTTTCTTTTATTAAGTTTTATTTTCTTTGGTTGTGTTTAGTTTTATCTTGCTTTTTAATTCAGTACTACGTCACTTGATTTCAGGAATGATGCTAATGTTTTCACATTAAGTTGCTTTGAGTCCTCTTTGGGAGAAGATAAAATGGGGCATTATTATTATAGTAATAGTAATAATAGTAATAATAATATTGGCAAGCAAACTGAAACTTAATCCAGACAAGACAGAAATATTCCTGGTCAGTCAAAAGCCAGATCGGGAAATGAAGATTCACCTTGTACTGAATGGAATTACAAACCTACTGAAATATGAATGTACTATTGGACTATTGGTCTCAGATATGAACTTGGATGTTCAGGTTTTAGCCAAGGCTAGTAGTGCATTTGTACAGCTGAAACTGCTGTGTCAGCTGCATCCATTCCTTGAGATGCATCTACAGTGACATGTCTTGATTACATCCCATTTAGATTTCTGAAATGCATTCTGTGTAAGGCTGCCTTTGGACACTGGTTGGAAACTCAAGTGGGTCAAAGTGCTGCAGCCATGTTGCTGACTGGAGCAGGTTACAGAAGGTCACACAATCTCCTTGTTAAACTAGTTCCAGGAAGAATTCATATTGCCTTTATAGATGGTTTTGCTCCAGACGATTTGAAAAATTATATTTCTCTGTCCATGCAGGAAAATGGCTTTATCTTGGTCCCACTGCTATCCCAGATATGTCTAGTGAGGATTCAAGAGAAAGCCTTCTTAGTGCTGCTACCGGGTTATTATTTATTTATTTATTTATTTATTTATTTATTTATTTATTTCTGGTACTTTTACCCCGCCCTTCTCAACCCCCGAAGGAGGACTCAGGGCAGCTTACAAAAAAGGCACAATTCGATGCCTGTACAACTTACACATAATATACAAAAACGTAGTTAAAAACAGTTATCACAATTAAAACAATCAAACAACCAGTACATAACACATCATATAAAACATCATATAAAACCATTCTCATAATCAGCGTTTCGTTTTCCAGAGTTCCATAGATCCAATCCATTAATCATTTCCTAGTCATCATCAAAGTTCTTTCTTTATCTGCCCGATTGTCCAAATGCCTGGTCCCAGATCCATGTTTTTAGTTTTTTCCTGAAAGAAAGGAGCGATGTTGCAGATCTAATTTCCCCGGGGAGGGAATTCCACAGGTGGGGGGCCACCACCGAGAAGGCCCTGCTCCTCGTCCCCTCCAATCTCACTTGTGATAGAGGCGGGGTCGAGAGCAGGGCCTCCCTAGAGGATCTTAGGTTCCGAGGTGGGACGTAGAGGGAGATCCGTTCGGATAGATACATTGGGCCGGAACCGTTTAGGGTTTTGTAGGTCAAATCGACTCTTTCACTGCTCTTTTTCCACTGGTAAGGAAATTCCTCTATATTTAAGCAAGCTTTTGGATTCAAGTGTATGCATCAGATGAAACTTTCAATGAAGAGTTTAATATTTTTATTGTGTTACATTTTCAAAATCTCCCAGTGCCATATTAGCTTGTTTTAACTATTTTTTACTTGTGTTTTTAAAATAGACATTTTAGTTAAATTGTGTTTTGCCTTCTGTATTCATAGCTTTTATAATAATAATAATAATAATAATAATAATAATAATAATCTTTATTTATACCTTGCCACCATCTCCCCAAGGGGGACCCGGGGTGGGCCAAGCCCAAAGATACAATACAGCAAAAAAATATAAAATGCAAACCAGAAAAAAACAACAAAAATTACATCACAATAAAATGCATACAGTAGCAGAATAGATTAAACAAAACAAAATAATATGATATAAAATCGAACACAATGGGCGGGCCAAATGGACAAGGTAAAATGATAAAACCCTGGATGAGGTAGGAGTAGAAAAAGTGCATTTGAGAGGAGCCCGAAAGGATGAACAGTGGGGTTAGGCTTTCAGTTTAAGATGGGAGAAAGTGCATCATTAACATTGTCTTGTGGTTTTAAAATGTTGTATGACATCTTGGATCCCATGCTGGGAGAAAGACTGAATATAAATAAATAGCCATATTAGGAGAAAGGCTGGATATCAATTAGTAAATAAATAGCCATCTATAGTCTTGTTTCCCCTGAAGTGGACAAACTAATGGCTAGGGAGTATACCCATCTGAGAGCTGTTCAGATGTTGCATGAACCAATGAATCCCAAAGCAAGAGAAGAAGGAACGACCCAATGGAAGTCATTCGCTGCAAAGACCCTGAAGCCATTCTTCTCAATCTGTTTGCTTCTTTAAGTTAAAGAATGCAAAGCAGGGGAAAGGCCTGGCGCAGATGGAACACATACAACTCCTTATTTGCTCTATTTAATAAGCAAGGAATCAGTCTAAATAAGCTTGGAATCCATCCTGTGCTGCTGTTGTTACCAATCCATCCCATTTGACCTGTTCCTGGGATTTAAAGTAGGATCAAAGCACTATATTAAAATGCAGTGTGAACACCTTTCACCTCGACTCAAGGTGATGTAATCGTGTAGTGTACATGCTATAATTATTTCTCTCTCTTTCTACATATCTATATAAAATACTAATCAACCTATTTTGTAAATTTATGGCTCTGGATCCAAAAAAATTGTAAGCCACCCCAAGCCCTTATGGGAGATGGTGGTGGGGTATAAATAAATACAGTATTATTATTAGTAGTAGTATTCATATTCGCATTAGTATTGATGACCTTGGGCTCATAGGACCATCTGGTCCTATCCTTACCAGTGTATAAATCGCAATGGGAGCTTTCTACATCTCATAAAGTTATGTCTGAATCACTCTTATCACATTTTGTCTCTTCTTTTTTGGGAAACAGATGCAATCACAGGACAGGATTTACAGCCAATAGTCACAAGAAATGGACTGTGAAATATTTGCCTCTTCTGAGATGCTCCCAGAGAAGACACTAGTTGTCAATCTGTTTAACAGGGCACTATAACTCATTTTAATGGCTTTTTTAAAAAAATAAAAGGCTTTCTCTTTTTCTTTCCACTCCTCATCATGAAGCTATTCAAATTAAATTTGACTTATTCTAATTTATCAGAAATAGAAAATAACACACACAAATCCTCTATTTTGTATGTAAATTCTTAGACTCGCTTTCCAACCAGAGGTAAATTACATATAGAATATGTACATTTTGCATAATCTGACTTGGACAGCTAATTACCAAAGAACTGGCTAAGATTTATTAATGAAATATTGAGAAAGACTGAAAAGGATGTTATAAAATTTCAGGAGTGGTTAAATTCTAAGGGCAGTAATGTACAATTTGATATATGTTTGTTTAAAAAAATTATATAAAGCAAACCAGAGATGTCAACACCTATTTAGTTTGATAGCTCACATTCCAGATATAATTTTCTGGATGCACAATTTCTTGGATTACAACATAAATGTTGAAGTGAAACTGACTTCAGAAATGAAACCGATGTGTCAACAAAACAACTAATGAATGGAAACTGCTACAACAGTGTCTCTGAGATTATATAAAACAATCAAACAATCATAGTCTAATCCTTAAAAAATGACGGTCCTGGTACCTAAACTGCCCCTTTACTTTAATCATATTGTTAACAGTTCAACAGTTAAAAGTTCAAAGATTTTATATATTTTTCTTTTTAAAAAATGACATAAAATCCCTGAACCAATTCAAAAGAATTAACAGCATTAGGAACTGCCGAAGGCTTTCATGGCCGGAATCACTGGATTGTTGTAGTTTTTTCGGGCTATATGGCCACGGTCTAGAGGCATTCTCTCCTGATGTTTCGCCTGTATCTATGGCAAGCATCCTCAGAGGTAGTGAGGTCTGTTGAAACAAGGAAAAAGGGTTTATATATCTGTGGAATGACCAGGATGAGACAACGGACTCTTGTCTGCTGGAGCTAGGTGTGAATGTTTCAACCGACCACCTTGATTAGCATATAATAGCCTAAGTCAAGTAAGCCTGACAGTGTCTCAAGAAAACTTTTGTTGAGAGGTGATTAGATGTCCTTGTTTGTTTCCTCTCTGTTGTTGTGCTGTTGTAATTTTTAATACATCTAATCACCTCTCAACAAAGGTTTGCTCGAGGCACTGTCAGGCCATTATATGCTAAACATGGTGGTCAGTTGAAACATTCACACCTAGCTCCAGCAGACAAGAGTCCTTTGTCTCACCCTGGTCATTCCACAGATATATAAACCCAACAACCCAGCATTAGGAACTTTCTGATGAGGACCATTCCCAGATAAATGGTTGGAAAGTGGGGAATTAAAAAAGAAAAGAAAATTCCTGTTCAGTTGGGAAATGAAATAACTGTCACCTTAGTTTTGGACTAATAAAATATGCACTTGTGAGTATTGTTTGTCAATGTGGGCATGTTTAACTTCAGAAAAGCACAAACACTGGTTTGAGGCAGAAACAAAAACTTTTTGGAAATTATTTTGCATAGATTGTAAAAACTGCAAGACAAAACCCCATATTTGGCCTTTGTCTTGCAGTGGAGATTACGGTATTTTCCCCCAAGGAGGGTGCTACATCTTCTCAATGCAATGCTGAGATTCCTATATTTTGAAAACAACAGGATATTTTGGGATTCCTAATCAAAATCCTATGTAATAATAATAATAATAATAATAATAATAATAATAATAATAATAATAGAATTTATTTATAACCCACCCTCTCTCCCCAGAGGGACTCAATAGTACTAGTATTGTAAAATGAAACTCAATACAACAAAACACAAGAGTGCATTGTTATAATATGGAATACAATCAAACAATTAAGGTTTTATCAGAAAAACTGTGACCTATTTCAGACTTCCAGCTAGTGATGCTCTCCCAAGTCAGCAAGATCAATAAAAGGGCACACAGAGATGTATTATGGACACAATCAATTGATCATTTGATACATCAGTTTATGTATAATGCCTTTCCAGTAACAATATGCTCAGAGCACTTTGGAGCACAAAACAGAACAAAACAAAGAAGAGAACAAAACAGAGAGCAAAACTGAAGAAAAACCATAGCACCCTCATAGCAAGTAAATAAAGAATTGATAACAAAGCAATTTGTTAATAATCTCATTAGTTAAAACAAAATGAAATATCCTTTGGTTGTGGTAATTAGCAATGAGAAAAGAAGAGTAGGTCTTTTCAGAAAGTTTTAGAGGAAGGCAGTCAGTTGTGAATCACGGGCATTGCTAGGAAGAGACTGAAACATCATCTGGTCAAGTTCCTAAACAGAGATATCTCCTCTGAAAAGTAGTCCACAACCTCTGATAACCTTTCAATTGATAAACTCTTATTTTTGGATACATTTTTTCTTTTTTAATGGATATATTTTCCAGTATTCAAATAGCAACATACTTTGAATGCTAACCAGGCTGCAAATCTATGGACAATTACTTGATTATAAGCAACACTGAACACATTGGATGTGCTTCTGAGTAAATGTTCACAGGGTCAGGATGCATATCTCATAAAGTTACAGAGCATAACTATTTGCTCCATTTCATCATAGTACCTATCCATGATGGACCAGCAGATTTGTGTCAATTTCCATTTCAAAGATGCAACAAGGATAATCCCACATTTAAGCTTCTTATCTGAGATGCACACAACAGATCAGATAGGAAAAATTAGCCTTCATGATTTGCTTCATTTCACTGAGTAATCCCATTTTTAATTGAACACAAAGGATTAGAATATATATATATATATATATATATATATATATCTTCATATTCTCATAAAATGACTTGTGGCTTAACATTCTGAAGGGTGGATAACAAAAAAGACTATCATGTTGGTCTTTTCTGATATAACAGTTTCTTCTTATTCTCCTTTCACCCCTCTCTTCCCCCAAAAAACAAGAGAAGGGGTGCAAAAAATATGGGTAAGCAAAAAACAGTATTCTGTTTTTCAAATGCCCATTATGCAAATTTGACAGATGTTATGCGTAGCCACAAAAAGTTTAGCAAAATTGAAAACCGAACTACTCCCTACTAAAATCCATATTTACTTGGATGTGAGTGTGGTCTTTGATGGCATAATGAGATTTCAACACTAGGTGTTACTGGCAAATTCAATTCAATCAGTGTTCATAATAATTTCACCTCTTGCTACTCTATATTTATGCTTAGACATGGGTTAGATAACTCATGTCTATCAATATTTTATATCCCAAAGTCTGCCATCACTTCAGGTTTTCTTCCAGAATCAATTCTGGATTTCATATTGCCCATTTAGATATAAATATCTACAATGAGAATTAAATGGGCCTCTAGATATTGTTATGGTTTAACTCCTGCCGTTCTTCACTATACTGACTATGGCTGCAGGCAGCTGAAGTCCAACCCTCGAGAGGCTTGTTCAGAAACATCCAGCTTCAATGATTCTGTAATTCTGCTTCAAGGTAGTACTTATCAAATTCTCTTTATTGAGCTAATCTCTCAGATCAGGGATGAACATCTTGAAGTCCTCTTGATGATGTTGGACAGAAAGTCCCAGTAGCCCTAGACAGCATAGTCAGGGATGAAGGATTATTGATACTGCAATCTGGAAGAACTTTCATCAGAAGCAAATAAAAAAATCAACCTTCCATCTCAAATGCCACTGCCCTAACCTCAAGGGTGGTGGATGGGAAGAAGCAAACACAGCTCCATTATGTCTAGGCTCAGAAGCAATTAAATGGACCTCCCTCCATTCCAACCTGCCATGGTCTTGAGGGAGAGAAGAAGGGGCAAGCAGATCTCCATCATGCAGATGACACCCAACTCCACTACTCTTTTCCATCAGAATCCAAGGAAGCCCCTCGGGTGCTGAACCAGTGCCTGGCTGCTGTGATGGTCTGGATGAGGGCAAACAGGCTGAGGATCAATCCTGACAAGACAGAGGTCCTCCAGGTCAGTCGTATGTCCGACCGGGGTATTGGGTGGCAACCTATGCTTGACGGGGTCGCACTCCCTCTGAAGACACAGGTCCACAGCTTGAGGGTCCTCCTAGATTCAGCACTGACACTAGATGCTCAGGTGTTGCCAGCTGCGACCATACCTCGTGAAGTCTGACTTGACCACGGTGATCCATGCCTTAGTTACCCCTAGACTGGATTATTGCAATGCACTCTACGTGGGGCTTCCCTTGAAGATGGCCTGGAAACTTCAATTGGTCCAACATTTGGCAGCCAGATTAATAACTGGTGTGAATTACAGGGAGTGGTCAAACCCCCCCCCCCTGTTTAAGGAGCTCCACTAGCTGCCGGTTATCTTCCGGGCCCAATGTAAGGTACAGATCATTACCTATAAAGCCCTGAATGGTTTGGGACCCCCTACCTTTGTGACCGCATCTCCTACCACCAACCTGTACATTCTCTATGATCCTCTGGGGAGGCCCTCTTTTCGCCTCTTTCTTTATCACAGGCAAGACTTGTGGGAACGAGGGAGAAAGCCTCCGCTGTGGCTCCCCGTCTTTGGAACTCACTACCTGGTTAGATTAGGCAAACCCTCTCCTTAGCAGACTTCAAGAAAAACCTAAAAACCTGGCTCTTCCATTGTGCTTTTGGAGATCGACCATTTATCCCACTTCTGTTGGCCCCATCTATAGTGTTGCCCCTATGATGCACTTTCCTCTACCCTAAACTGAAAGCCTTACCCCACTTTTTATCCTTTTTGGGCTCTTCTCACTTACACAATTTCTATTCCTACTTCATCCAGGGTTTTAGCATTTTATCTTGTCCATTTGGCCTGCCCATCCTGTTCGATGTTATATTGTGTTAATTTGCTTTACTGTTCTGTTTTGCTACTGTAATTATTTTCTGATGTAAATTTTGGTTTTTGCATTCTGTATTTTATTGCATTATATTGTAGTTTTTGGGCTTGGCCTCATGTTAGCCACCCTGAGTCCCCATTGGGGAGATGGTGGTGGGGTATAAATAAAGATTTTCATTATCATCATCATCATCATCATGCCTAGAGACAGAAGCAGATGAAAGACCCTCCATACAACCCAACCACCACTGCCCTGGCCTAGGAGGGAGAGAAAAAGAGGCGGTATCTGCTGGACCTATTCTCTCTCACACACTGCCATCCTTTCCCCCCTTTTGTCATCTATCTTAATAAATTGTAAATTTGAGAATAGGGAGTTAATTTGTTGTTTGTTTACTTGTAAAGCACTACATATAATAATAACGCTGTATAAATAAATGATGATGATATCACAATTGCCCACCACAGCCCTAGATAGTACAAAAGTTCAAATGCATAGTGATGGTAATAACGAGTGGTCCTCTCTATTTCCATGTTTATTTTATGCAGTATATCCATTCGTCCTTCTCACATTACTTCATTTCCTCTCTTCAGTTTGAGCAGAGTGTAATGTTCCTTTAATGTACAGTGAGAAATATTGCATGAAGTGCGCCCCAGATATAACTGCAAAGTAAGCCTTCATTCTCAAATCTAGTTCACCACAGTACTTAAAAGAGCTTGTAACCTGAACCCTTAATTCCCAGTTAGGATTTTCTACAAGCCATTTTAGGATATAAAGCCTTTGTCAACAGCCACTCCAAGTCCCCTGTTGATAAACTAGATTAAATAAAGTTGCAGCAAATAAGAAAGTTATATAACATATTTATTAATGTTATATTGCTGTGGTGTGGATAATTTGTAAGTAATCAGTCTTTAAAATCAATCACAGGACTGACACAGATTAAGAAACTGCATATTTTTAATAAAGTTAGGAAGTTCTCTCAGTGCTTATTAAACTGTAACTACATCAGTCTCCCCAAACATCCTTTCCTTTTTGACAGAGAACTGTAAAATGTAAACTCTTATAGAACCATCTCTGTCCATTTAGAAATTCCTTTGTGACATTAAAATTCCTTTCTTCACCAAAGCTACCAGCAATACTTGTCTATCTAAAGAATAGGTGTAACAACCTTTTTATGAGTCTATATTATATTAGTCTCAAGTCAGTGAATTTGATTGGAATTATTCTTCAGAGGAGGATGCCAATAGCATACAGGGAATGGGCAGAGTTGATCTGGGGTTCTTATAACTTTGGGATCTTTCTACTAACTTTTTGCAAACACTGCTTTAAAAATATTTGTAGTCCAAGTAGGTAGGTTTTCAAAGTTCTCCTTTTAACACCTTGCCTTTAAGAAACCATGCACTTTAATAACCTACCCTTATACGTATTTTTATTTTTCTGTTATTTTTGTACAATTAGGTTGTATAATCCTGCATCTCCAAACTTATTATCATGAAATTAGCCCCGATCTCTTGCTTTACAAACCAGTCCATCATCACCACCACCACCACCACCATCATCATAGGAGCCCCCGGTGGCGCAGTGGGTTAAAGCACTGTGCCGGCAGGACTGAAGACCGACAGGTCGCAGGTTCGAATCCAGGGAGAGGCGGATTAGCTCCCTCTATTAGCTCCAGCTCCTCATGCGGGGACATGAGAGAAGCCTCCCACAAGGATGATAAAACATCAAAAATCATCTAGGCGTCCCCTGGGCAACATCCTTGCAGATGGCCAATTCTCTCACAACAGGAGCGGTTGCTCCTGACACGACAACAATAATAATAATAATAATAATCATCATCATTTCCCCTACCCAATAATATTATTATTTGGTGGTGGTGATGAAGAACAAGAAAGGAAAAGGAAAAGAAGAAAGGGGATGAGAAACAAAGGAAGGAGAAAAGGTCCAACCAAGAGCTGAGGAGTAGTTGTTAGAGCAGTGATTCCCAACCTTTTGTCCACTAGGTGTTTTGGATTTCAGCTATCACAATTCCTAACAGCTGATAAACTAGCCGGGATTTCTGGGAGCTGAAGTCCAAAACGCCTGGAGGATCAAAGTTTGGGAAACACTATGTTAGAAAGAGGGGAGGCATGAAATTAGAGAGAAGAAAGGTCAGAGCAAGAATTATGTGGATACAGTAGAAAAGAGCATGAGAAAGTGAGTTAAATGAAATCAAGAATTAAAAGAGGAAATAATAATTTGCTTGAGTAAAACTGAAGAATAAATGTGTACCTTGTTTTTGGCACACACATGCACCTCAAGCCCATGTCCTACAATTGTTTATTTATTATTTATTTATTTACTTCATTTGTATATCTCTTTTGTCACCCCGGGGGGGACTCAAAGCAATTTCCAACATATTTACAGTAAAATTCAATGCCTCACAAACATATGAAAACCTAATAATAATAATAATAATAATAATAATAATAATCTTTATTTATACCCCGCCACCATCTCCCCCAATGGGGACTCAGAGCGGCTTACATGGGGCCAAGCCCGAACAACAAATTACAATACAAAAAATACAAAATTACAATAAAATAAACAACATAATAATAAAGGAAAGAAATCAAARCATATAAACAATACACATAAAACATAAAACTAAAACATRATAACAGAGAGCGGGCCACATGTAYATAAAATGATTTAAAAACTCCGGGTGCAATAAAAGGGTAAAAGTAATTGTAGGGAGAATTCATGGAGAAATGGGATGATAAACAAACCTACATACAAGGGGGGGGGGGGAGAGAAACTCCTGGGACAAAATGCTGAGGGAGCAATAGCATCTCTGAAGGCACAACAGCAAAGCCAGGTCTTGAGACTCTTTTTAAAGGTTTCCAAAATAGGGGCTTTCCTAATCTCTCCGGGCAATGAGTTCCAGAGTTGAGGGGCCACAGAGGAGAAGGCTCTCTCCCTTGTGCCCACATGGTGAGTTTGAGAAACTGGCAATGGCAAAAGGAGGGCCTCTCCCAAAGATTGAAGAGTTCGGGCTGGTTCGTGGAGAGAGATACGATCACGAAGGTAGGCGGGTCCCAAACCATTTAAGGCTTTATAGGTAAGAACCTGAACATAAAACATAAAACAACAATAACATACAACTATCAATTAAATCATAAAACTTAACTGTATTTGGACATTAAAACAAAACAAAAAATATGGAGTTAAAACATATTAATATAAACATTACTATAAACATTGTTCCAATGAAGTTGTTATTATTTCGGTTTCCCTACTCCCACTTTTCTGTCTTGCCATCAGCTTAATTCAGTTGCTGAAACTGAGTTCAAATTAGTTTCTGTTCAATTTACTCAAGAAGGGAGAAAGGAGAAAGTGGTAATCTACCCTTTTCTGTAGACCAGTGGTTCCCAACGCATGGGCCGCAGCCCACGGGTGGGCTGTGATACCTAAAATAAGGTCTGCAAGACATGAGGGGGAAAATTGCAACTGCACATGCTGCCATTGAAGGAGAGCAGGAGAGAAGGAAGGAAGGAGCTGCCAGCACGTTGCCCTCACCAGTGCTTTCTCAGCACAAGGGAGCGAGAAAGAGAGAAGGAGAGGGAAGGAAGGGAGGAAGGAAGGAAGGAAGGGAGGGAGGGAGGGAGGAAGGAAGGAAGGAAAGAAGGAAGGAAGGAAGGCCATTGTGCTCATCAGAACTTTCTAAGCCTTGGTAGGCTTCCCAGGCCAAGGCGGAGAAGACTCACCTGGCAAGCAAGAGAGATAAGAAGAGTCCCCCAAAATTTCTTTCCTAACTATCCCCACTTCTTTAAATTTTCTATTTTCTTTCTTCCCTTTCTGTTAAAATGCTTATTATCCCTAACTTGTTCCAAAATTTTCTTCGAGTCAATTTATAGAAGCTAATATTTGGATACAGATCATGCCTAAATGAGATTACAAGTGGAAGTCAAACAAATACATTCATACCCTACAACGGCCATAATTTGGCAGGGAGTTCTCCAAGTAATCCTATGTCATCATACTTTTTAAACCACTTTTAAAATATTCTGGATTCTACCTCCTCTTGTTTTCCTCCTCCATCCTTGGTTCACTTCAATTACCACAAACTGGGTTCAAAGTGCAAAAGAAGATGCACTCATTTAATTCATCAAAGGAAAGATATGAGAAAGAACAGAATCTTGTTCTTCTCAGTGTTGTTGTTTTGTGCCTCCAAGTCAATTCTGACTTAAGGTGACCCAAAGGCAGTGGTTAGTAAATATTTTATCCTATGACCCCCTTTATATCTACATGTAGATCTTGCAACTCTCTCACCACCATATAAATTATTCTCCCTCCCTCCCTCCCTCATCTATGTATGTATATAATAAAAGTGAATGTATGTATGTGGATGGCAGAGTATGTTTGCGGCAGCTTTCCTATTGGCTCCTACCTCCAGAGAGCACTGAGACCACGCCCATGACAGATCTGGCACACAGAACCCCTGTGACTAACAGAACATATTGGAGGGATGGGGGGGGGGGGAGGGGACTGATCCACCCAGGTGGGAGTTGTAATTCTCCCTGAATCCAGAAAACAATCTGAACCTCACTAATGACACACCTGGACCGAACTTTGCACACAGAACCCCGATGACTAATAGAACATACTAGGGGCATTGGGGGGAATGATCCATCTGGGAGGGACCTGTAGTTCACCCTGCATCCAGACAGTACTCTAAACCACACTAATCATGGATCTGGACTAAACTTGGCACAGAGACCCAAAATAACCAACTTTGAATATAAGCAGGGTTTGGGGCCGTTCGACCTTGGAATCTGAGAGGTGCATCCAGAGAGCACCGAACCCAGCTGATGACAGATCTGGACCAAAATTGGCACACAAACCCAATGTGGACAACTTTGAATTCTGGCAGGATTTTGGGGTGATTGACCAATTATTTTGGGAATTGTAATTCAGCCACATCTTTATGAATTTTCTAATGAGAGCATTCATTAAAAACAAAAGCAAAGACTGACTTTTTCTAATAAATAGCATTACAAATTATCTAACCTGGACATCGCCGGATACCCAAGCTATATTAGTTTATATAATAAAAGTGAGTATGTATGTATGACAGGGCGCTCTGGCATGCGTTGGTCCATCAGGTCACAAAGAGTCGGAAGTGAATGAACAAATAAACAGCAACAACATGTATGTCTTTGGCGGTGTATGTTTGTGGGTGATTTCCTATTGGTTCCCACTTCCAGAGAGCTCTGTGATACCCACCAATGACTAATCTGGATCAAACTTGGCACACAGACTCTACATGACCAACAGAAAATACTGGAGGGGGTTGGGGAGGATAGGCCCTGCACTTCGGGAACTGATGTTCACCCACGTCCAGAGTACAGTGTGAACCCAAATGACTATGCATCTGGACCAAATCTGGCATGCATACTCAACATGCTGAACTTTGAATACTGGTAGGTTTTGAGGGGAATTGACCTTGAATCTTTGGAATTATAGTCCACCTACATCCACAGAGTATTTTGAACCCAACTGACAATGAATCTGGACCAAACTTGGCACACATACCCATCATGACCAATTTTAAATACTGGTGGAGTTTGGGGAAATTGACCCAGGATGATAGTAGTTATAGTTCACTTGTCCTTATACATTTTCTAATGGGACCATTCATAAAATCCATAAACAATGACTTTTTCTAATGTTTATCCTTACCAAAATATCTAACCTGAGCATCATCAGGTACCTTAGTTAGTATATAAATAAAAATACAATTGGACCTTCACATTGTTGCTGCCTTCTGCTGCTGTCCTGTCATTTTCAATAAGGATTGCAAGCCTCATGAGACTCATAGCAGTAAAATGACAGAGAAATGAACCCTGGAACTGTTCCCATTGGTGCAAATGGGCAGATTAATTAAAAAAACACCAACAAATGTTGGTGTCTCAAATTCAAAATGAAATAGACCCCTCAAGAGAGTTTAGAAACACTTACAAAACAATACAAGGGGCAAGCCAAATTCGTATATCAAAACAAAACAGATTTTGGCATTTCGCACACCTCTATTGAAAAGATTAAAACAAATCCAAAAAGCAAACTTTTCTTTACCCATTTTACATAAGTGACACCATTTTACAATGGCATGATATAGAATCGACCTTAGGTATCTATAGATTTGGGCATCTACAAGGAGGTGAGGAGGGAATCCTGGAACCAATCTCCAATGGATACCCAGAGCCAAATGTAATGTTTACAAAGAAGCCACACATCACTTTAGGCTCAGAGGGCTCAATATACATTTTAATGTTCACTATGTACTCAGCTGGCTTTGTTGGAATCTATTCTCACAGCATTTAGATTGCAAAATGGATGCCATCATCAGCGAGAAGCATTGTCTTTCTCATCATCTCTATATCAACTGTGATTCAGCATTATCATAAATGCAAGTTGAATCATGAACCTATCTGCATTGATCTGATGTCCTTAGATACACGATGAAGCCTCTTTTGAGAAAAAAAAAAGTAAAACAAATCCAAGAGCCTGGTATTAATTATGTACAATATGTTCCATTTCCTTGTAGGTTCAAATAAAAGGTCAATTAGGCAATTCAGGCATAGTGAGTCAGAAGGGATCTCCTATCTTTCCAGTTTCAAGAAAAATTGCTACAATTCCATCTGGAAGGGGCACTTTTGCTATTTGGACCTAGCAGCATGGGCTGTATTATTTTTTTCCTGCTTTGCTATTTAGAAATAATCTTATCCTCCAGCTCAACGGGAACCTTTTGGAATGAGTTCCACTTTTAAAATATAAGCCTTGGTTAATTTTGTATGAGGTAAGTAACATTAAGATCACAATTTAATGGAAGGAACATGGATCAGCCAGGTTCTCGGCGCTGCTGGAAGTAGCAGTTATAAACAGTGTAAATAGCTCCACTGGAGCATCATAAGGCAAAAGGGGTACCTATCTAGGAAGTGTGTGCATTTCTAGCTCCATTTTTTGCAGGCTGTGCTATATATGTTATGCAACATCGCTTGTGGGAACACCTTGTTGTTGTTGTTCATTCGTTCAGTCATCTCCGACTCTTAGTGACCTCATGGACCAGCCCACGCCAGAGCTCCCTGTCGGCCGTCACCACCCCCAGCTCCTTCAAGGTCAGTCCAGTCACTTCAAGGATGCCATCCATCCATCTTGCCCTTGGTCGGCCCCTCTTCCTTTTACCTTCTACTTTCCTCAGCATAATTGTCTTCTCTAGGCTTTGCTGTCTCCTCATGATGTGGCCAAAGTACTTCAACTTTGTCTCTAGTATCCTTCCCTCCAGTGAGCAGCCGGGCTTTATTTCCTGGAGGATGGACTGATTGGATCTTCTCGCAGTCCAAGGCACTCTCAGAACTTTCCTCCAACACCACAGCTCAAAAGCATCAATCTTCCTTCGCTCAGCCTTCCCTAAGGTCCAGCTCTCACATCCGTAGGTTACGACAGGGAATACCATGGCTTTGACTAGGCGGATCTTTGTTGCCAGTCTGATGTCTCTACTCTTTACTATTTTATCGAGACTGGACATTGCTCTCCTCCCAAGAAGTAAGCGTCTTCTGATTTCCTGGCTACAGTCTGCATTTGCAGTAATCTTTGCACCTAGAAATACAAAGTCTGTCACGGCCTCCACTTTTCTCCCTCTATTTCCCAGTTGTCAATCATTCTTGTTGCCATAATCTTGGTGGTTTTGATGTTTAGCTGCAACCCAGCTTTTGCGCTTTCTTCTTTCACCTTGATTAGAAGGCTCCTCAGCTCCTCCTCGCTTTCGGCCATCAGAGTGGTGTCATCTGCATATCTGAGGTTGTTAATGTTTCTTCCAGCAATTTTCACCCCAGCTTTGCAATCATCAAGCCCCGCACATCGCATGATGTGTTCTGCATACAAGTTAAAAAGGTTGGGTGAGAGTATGCAGCCTTGCCGTACGCCTTTCCCAATCTTGAACCAGTCTGTTGTTCCATGGTCAGTTCTTACTGTTGCTACTTGGTCATTACACAGATTCCTCAGGAGACTGACAAGGTGATTTAGTAGCCCCATACCCACAAGAACTTGCCACAATTTATTATGATCCACACAGTCAAAGGCTTTAGAATAGTCAATGAAGCAGAAGTAGATGTTTTTCTGAAACTTCCTGCCTTTCTCCATTATCCAGCGGATATTGGCAATCTGGGCTCTCGTTCCTCTGCCTTTTCTAAACCCAGCTTGAACATCTGGCAACTCTCGCTCCATGTATTGCTGGAGTCTTCCTTGCAGGATCTTGAGCATTACCTTACTGGCATGAGAAATAAGGGCACTGTACGGAAGTTGGAGCAGTCTTTCGCATTTCCCTTTTTTGGTATGGGGATATAAGTTGATTTTTTCCAGTCTGATGGCCATTCTTGTGTTTTCCATATTTGCTGGCAATGGGTTTAGATGGTGTATAAGTCATGTCACCTTGACAGCATCATCTTTTAAGATTTTAAACAGTTCAGCTGGGATCCCGTCGTCTCCTGCTGCCTTGTTGTTAGCAATGCTTCTTAAGGCCCATTCAACCTCACTCCTCAGGATGTCTGGTTCTAATTCATTCACCACACCGTCAAAGCTATCCTCGATATTGTTATCCTTCCTATACAGATCTTCTGTATAATCTCGCCACCTTCTCTTGATCTCTTCAGCTTCTGTTAGGTCCCTGCCATCTTTGTTTCTTATCATACCAATTTTTGCCTGAAATTTACCTCCAATGTTTCTAATTTTCTGGAAGAGGTCTCGTGTTCTTCCTATTCTGTTGTCTTCTTCCACTTCCATGCATTGCTTGTTTAAAAATAGTTCCTTGTCTCTTCTGGCTAACCTCTGGAATTGCGCATTTAACTGGGCATATCTCCCCTTATCCCTGTTTCCTTTTGCTTTCCTCCTTTCTTGGGCTACTTCCAGTGTCTCAGCAGACAACCATTTTGCCTTCTTGGTTTTCTTTTTCTTTGGGACGTACTTTGTTGCCGCCTCCTGAACAATGTCTCGGACTTCTGTCCATAGTTCTTCTGGGACTCTGTTTACTAAATCTAGTCCTTCAAATCTGTTCTTCACTTCCACTGTATATTCGCTAGGAATGTTAGTGAGATCATATCTAACTGGTCTGTGTATTTTCCCTGATCTCTTTAGTTTTATTCTAAATTGAGCAATAAGAAGTTCGTGATCTGAGCTACAGTCAGCCCCAGGTCTTGTTTTCACCGACTGGATGGATGTCCGCCACCTTTGGCTGCAAAGGATGTAGTCAATCTGATTTCGGTGTTGACCATCTGGTGAGGTCCATGTGTAAAGCCGTCTTTTAGGTTGTTGGAAGAGAGTGTTTGTTATACACAGCGAGTTTTCCTGGCAAAATTCTATCAGCCTGCGTCCCACTTCATTTTGTTCCCCCAGACCATGCTTGCCTGTGATCCCAGTTGTCATTTGACTTCCCACCTTGGCATTCCAGTCTCCTGTAATGAAAATAATGTCTCTTTTTGGTGTATTATCCAGTAGGTCCTGCAGATCCTCATAGAACTGATCTACTTCTGCTTCTTCAGCAGCTGTGGTTGGGGCGTATAGTTGGATCACTGTGATGTTGAAAGGCTTTCCTTGCACTCGAATTGAGATCATTCTGTCATTTTTTGGGTTGTATCCAAGCACTGCTTTAGCGAATTTCTTATTAATTATGAAGGCTACTCCATTTCTTCGATGTTCCTCTTGTCCGCAGTAGTAGATCTGGTGGTCATCTGATGTGAAGTGGCCCATTCCAGTCCATTTCAGTTCGCTGACCCCCAGAATGTCTATTTTTAGTCTTGACATCTCACCAATAACAACATCCAATTTGCCCTGGCTCATAGATCTTACATTCCAGGTTCCTATGGTGTGTTGATCTTTAGAGCATCGGATTCGTCGTTCACCTCCAGTACAGTCGGCCGCTAGCCTTCCTTTCGGCTTTGAGCTAGCTCGTCATCACATCTGGGGCTAGTTGAACTTATCCTCTGCTCCTCCCCAGTAGCATTTTGGCCATCTTCCGACCTGGGAGTCCCATCTTCCAATGGCATACCGACATATCTCTGGTTGTACTGGTCCATTTAGTTTTCTTGGCAAGGATATTGGGGTGGTTTGCCGTTGCCTTCCCCAGGGATCACGCTTGGTCTGACCTCTCTGCCACGACCGTCCCGTCTTGGGTGGCCCTTCACGGTTTCGCTCATGACATCATTGAGGTGCTCAAGCTCCAGCGCCACAACAAGGCAGTGACCCTTTGCTGGAGAACACCTTACCCATTTCAAATCAACTCCTGGATCTCTAAAGGCCATACTCCCAATTTTAGGAAAGTGGGTCCGTAAAGGATCTGTGTGTGAGTGTGTGTGTGTGCATGCACTTTCAAATCACCTGTCAATTTATGGTGACCATGAATTTCATAAGGTTTTCTTAGACAATGAATAAATGTGTGTGTATGTGTGTGTGTACGTGTATGTGTGTGTGTGTATATCTATAAGCTTTGGGTAGCATACGGGAGAGTTTACACCTCTGTGGTATTTATTTTGCTCTCTTTGACCCTGTTCAGAAGATTTCAGCTCACTTTCTGTCTCTGTGATAATTGGATTTTGAAAAAAATGGCTTGCTGTGAAAACAAGGATGGATGATAAAGCTTCAGTGGAACACCTTTGCCTCGTGATAGCTCTTTCAGGATTGAATTTCCCTTCAGAGAGGTAGATTTGTCTCACTTCCTCTTGTATCACCCTCATTCTTAACTATGAGTTGTTTGGAAGTCGGATGTTTGGGACTGCCTGTGATTCCAACAGAAGAATCTGAAGTGGGATGCAAATTATGCAGATCTCCCTGTCTGATAGACTATTCTATCCCAAAGATGTGATTTTTCATTATTGCAGTATTAAGAACTTGGAGAATAACTTATGCTTCAAAGACCAATTGGAAAAAGGTATACGAGAAAATGTCCACCCACCATGAATCTAAGATCTCAAAATAATGGCCTTTAGTGGATGATTTGTGTTAATCTACTGACTCAGGAGCATTCACTTTCCCAAGAGCTCAGAACGAATTATTGCTTTTCTTGACTCAGGTGAATGCATTTTATCACTCCTGTTGTTTCCCTTACTGTGATTATTATGGTTCTTCAGTTTTCTGCTCTCATTTTCCTTTCTTATGCCTTGGCTCTAGCTACAGCAGTTTTTTTTTTAAAAAAGATAAATCTTGCCTTGGGTTCTGTCTCACTTAAACCAATCACATCTCTTTCCTGTCTTCTTTTTTCCATCCATGCCCATGTGGAAAAGAAAACAAAGTTCTGAGAATATGAGAACCATGCCTTTGTTTCTCCTTCTTCCTTCTTCCTTCTTCCTTCCCCTCCTCCTCCTCCTCCTCTTCCTTTTTCTTCTTCGCAATGCATGACAATGTCCAAAGGCATTCAGAAAACTTCATTTCATGAAAATCAATTGGGTGTTTTAAGAATCACAGAACTAGCTTTTTCACAATTTTGGTGTATATTCCTCCTTCTTTCAACAAAAACAACAACAACAACAACAACAACAACAACAACAACAACAACAAAACTTTATTACAGTCACTGACTAGCACAAAGCCCTCCATCTTTCCAAATGGAGTGCAGTTTCACACCATATAATGAAGCAGGGATAGTGTTGGGGTTCAGCCTCCGTGTGAACCTGACCTTCAGCCTCCGTGTGAGCCTGACCCTCAGCCTCCATGTGAACCTGAACCTGATTCTATGATTGTATTTCCTGATGCAACTGAACAGGCTACTGAACATGTAGTTTTCCCTGATGGTTTGGAAACTGTTGATTCTGAGGGCAGTGGCTGGGAAAGTGAAACTAAACATCCTGATGAGGATGTTTCAGAGTCAAGCGGTGATAACTCTCCAGAGGAGTTAACACCTGCCTTTTTTAATGAGGTTAGAAGAAGGCAGATTTGGGAAAACAAGAGTGAATCACAGAGTCTGCGAAGGTCAAGTAGATTAAAGCAGAAGGAGGCTTCCAAGCCTGGAGGCATGTCCTGAAACAGTTTCTTTAGTTTAAAGTGTCTTCCCCCGGGCTGTCTGGTTAGATCACGCATCATTTAGACTGAGGCATTGCCTTGGCTGAGTTCCCGGTTCCCATGGCCTGCATTCCCAGAGGCTTCTAGTTCCAAGTACGGTTAGTGAGATACTAATAGGTTCCAGGTTTTCTATAGTGTTACGTTTGGAATTTTGATCTAGTTTAGAGATTTTCCTGACTGCTGAGTTTTACTGTGGCTTTTTGGCTTTGCATTTTCCTCTATTTTGTAACCATTTTTTTCATCAATAAAAAAGGATTGTTTCCCCCACAGTCAGGGGTGGTGGATTTAATCTTATGGTCTTGTTTCCTGATCTGGGTTGCAACAGATAGGAACTTTTCTCCTTCTATTACAAATATCACCATGTGGAAAACTGACCAGGGAACATAGTAGATGATGGGGTTCAGCATTTCAGCCTTGAAGAGTTTTCTCTCTGGCTATTATATCTCTACTCTGTCTCTCTTCTTTTCATACACACACACACTTTTGAGCACTCTGAGTAGGGTGAACTATTGAGCCAAAGTAGGCCCACAGCACCTAGAGAGGTCAAGGATTTCACATGGCCCTTTGGCCAAAGATTTTCCACCCTTGATCAAAGCCCCAAAATTTATTCCCAGTGTCTAGGTTGTTACATAGAGCAGTGCAACTTAATGGGGGTGATTCTGTCTTTGGAAAATTTCCAGAAAAGAAAAAGAAAGATCTCTGACACATAGTTTAAGACAAGCTGGCCTAGTGTACCAGTTATATATTTATTTAGATCAGTGGTTCTTAACCTTTCAAAAATTTAAGTACAACTTTTAACATCACAATTTTAACAGGGTCCTTCAATAATTTAGGAAATGTAAGATGGAAAATATTTAAGGAAGAAGAAGATCAATAATAAATTTTGCCACACTGATGGCCAAGTGAAAAGTGAATTACAAATTCATTTCAGAAGGGATTGGGGGCAAGAAGAGTGCTGTGAACACATGTGTAACTAAAAAAAAAGTTGGGTTTCTAGAAACTCAAATTCCCAAGAACTCATAAAATTAACTCATAAATACAAGCAAAGAAGAACTCAATATAATACTGATAAACACAGAAAAAGAATAGACAGCTTATATTTTCCTACCTAGGGACAATCTGGCACACTCACATTATTTGTACAAAGCTGAGAGAAAATTCATCGAAGGCTACAACATCTTGCAGGCTATAAAGAACAAGAGGGTGTATAAATTGCTAACAATCACAACAAAGTTGTTCTATGGTTTCTAGAAGAGTCAAAGAAGTATAAAATAAAATACATAGAGAAAGTTCTTTGTTAGATGTTGGACAATCTTTATTTCTGAGTGGCGATCATTCTACCTTCCTTGCTTCTATGATTGTCAAAATGGCCAGCATTCTCTTTCCACAATCACAAAGAGAAGCAAGTGAAAAATAGACAACATACAGACTAATCTCTGAGAGGTCTGAAATAACTACACAGAGATAGAGCTGGCCAAGGACCTCATCAAATTGAGGTCCTGAAGCTGAGTGACAGAGGGGGAATCTGTGGGGAAGTGGAGGAAACCATCGCTCCACACCCTGCATCACCCACATTGAACCTTTCCCCATCACATAAGGGAAACCGTGGCTGCCCAGCTTCCCCCCCCCCCCAATGCTTTTCCTTGCTTACTCAATCAGAACACAGGCAATCCAAGAAGAACAAGACACGAGAGTAAAGATGAAGATCCACCCGGAGGAAAAAGTGTTCCTGCCATACATCAAGGGAACCACTGACCGCATAGGGAAGCTGATGAGGAAACACAACATACAAACTATCTACAGACCCACCAAGAAAATCCAACAAATGCTTCGTTCAGCAAAGGACAAGAGGGATCCTCTCACTTCTGCAGGAGTCTACCGTATACCATGCAGCTGTGGACAAGTCTACATAGGGACCACCAAACGCAGCAGCATTGCCCAAACACGAATCAAGGGACATGAAAGGCACTGCAGACTACTTCAACCAGAGAAGTCAGCCATAGCAGAGCACCTGATGAACCAACCTGGACACAGCATATTATTTGAGAACACAGAAATGCTGGACCACTCCAACAACCACCATGTCAGACTACACAGAGAAGCCATTGAAATCCACAAGCATGTGGACAATTTCAACAGAAAGGAAGAAACCATGAAAATGAACAAAATCTGGCTACCAGTATTAAAAAACTCTAAAATTAGAACAGCACAACAACAGAGAGGAAACAAATAAGGACATCTAATCACCTCTCAACAAAAGATTGCTCCAGGCACTGCCAGGCAATCAAATACTAATCAAGGTGGTCAGTTGAAACCTAGCTCCAGCAGGCATGTAGGTTGTAGGTTTTTTCAAGCTATATGGTCATGTTCTAGAGGCATTCTCTCCTGATGTTTCGCCTGCATCTCTGGCAAGCATCCTCAGAGGTAGTGAGGTCTGCTGGAACTAGGAAAAAGGGTTTACTTCCAAGCCATTAAATGCTAATCAAGGTGGTCAGTTGAAACATTCACACCTAGCTCCAGCAGACAAGTCCTTTGTCCCACCCTAGTCATTCCACAGATATATAAACCCATTTTCCTACTTCCAACAGACCTCACTACCTCTGAGGATGCTTGCCATAGATGCAGGCGAAACGTCAGGAGAAAATGCCTCTAGAACATGGCCATATAGCCCGGAAAAACCTACAACAACCCAAACTGGAAGGGTTTGGTAGGCATTGACCTTGAGGTTTGGAGTTGTAGTTCACCTACATCCAGAGAGCACTGTGGACTCAAACAATGATGGATCTGGACCAAACTTGGCACAAATACTCAATATGCCCAAATATGGTTTGGGTGAAATAGACCTTGACATTTGGGAGTTGTAGTTGCTGGGATTTATAGTTCACCTACAATCAAAGAGCATTCTGAACTCAAACAGAGAACTGGGCTAAACTTCATACACAGAACCCCCATGACCAATAGAAAATACGGTGTTTTCTGATGGTCTTTGGCGACCCCTCTGATACCCCCTCACGACCGACCCCCAGGTTGAGAAACACTGTTCTAAAAGAAGGTGATGTGCTACTGAATGAGATCAGATGCAATAAACTGAAGCTGAATACCAATAATCTGGAGGCTCTGCAGACCTTCACCATATTTCTTCCAGTAGTGGGAGAGCCCTCTCCATTATGGCATGTCAGTTGTAGAGTATTGTTTTAACTTGTTCACTTAATAATTTTTGTCCTATTTTGGTATCTTAACTACAGATTTATCATTGTTTGTCATCCCAGTCATCACTCCCTATACTCCCTGGAACTATTACAACCTAATGAAAGGAAATCTCCAATGTGGCTGGCAGTTCTTTCAAGCACCAAGAAGCTGACTACTAAGTGGTAGAAGGGGTGTGGGAGGTATATTAAAGTGGCCTTTTTCTTAATCCTCCCCATCCTACCTTATTGTCTGCAACTTAGCATTAATTACTTTGTTCCAAGTCAATATGAAATTTATGCTAATGGCAATTACAGGGAATAAAAACATTGCTGCGAAGATCCAAGACTTATTTAAAGCAATGATTTTAGCAGAAAAGGCAGTAATAGCCTGGGGATGGAGAGGTGAAAAATGGAATCTGGAAAATTGGAATAACTATTTATTTGAGCAAGTCCAGTCAGTTATTATTGCATGTGTAACCCAAGAAAGTTCACAGGAGGACAAAACAGAAGAAATTAAAGAGAAATGGGCAATTTATATGAAATGGGTAAAAGAAGGTGAAGCCAGCATAGATATTGTACAAAGATTATAAAGGTTGTGTTCGTGGTTAAAAATAAAGATATAGAAAGAAAAGTGATGGAAGGATAGGGAAGGGTGGTGAGAGGAGGTGGGAGATTTTTTTTAAAAAATGTAATATGAATAGATCTGTAAAGAATGTGAATAGATAATATAGAAATATTTATCATAATGTAAGCCTACAATAAACATTTATTATCTGTTCAAATATGATGTTATTTTGTTTTCTATAAAAAATTTAAGCATTAATTACTTTGTCCCTATGAAACTGTTTATAATAATTCTGCATATGTGAATCAGCATTGTGGAAGAGAGTTGCAGTTTTACGACAGCAACAAAAACTGAAAATTCACAGTGCAAGCTGTAACTGTGGAGATATACTCTTATGTGAATGTTAATCACATTGGGTGGGGGGGGGGGGGAGTGTTCCGTCTTCCAGGAGCTTGGTTTGCATTGCCCCTTAGTTGCTTGAAATAGCATCCCTTTGCATTTCCCCCAGGGTTGCTACAGTCTTAGCAGCACCCTAATAGTCAAACATTAACAGAGGCTGGAAGCCAGCCAGCAAGCCTTTTGCAGCTATTGGTTTAAAAAAGTATCTCTTTGGTCCAGAGACCGCCCTTTTTCCTGGGGATGAGATCTCCATTTTGGAGACGCTTTCCTGCCTTCTTCAGTATAGAAAAAGCCTCAGATGTGCTTATGGTCCAGCTAGGCTGTTCGGACAGGCCATCGTGAGTACGGTTACCCTCTTGCCTTGGAAACTGGTGCTGAGCTCAGACAGGGGAAGACCTGCTCTTTCTAAACGATAGCAGCTTAGCGCTGGGGCAGAGAATATCTCAGGATTTCTTTGCCATTGGGAGAGGCTCCATTACTTCATCCCCAAACTAACCTTGAGCTTGGATAGGGGAAGACCTGCTCTTTCTAAAAGATAGCAGCTCAGGGTTAGGGTAAAAGATCCCAGGATTTTTCTACCGTTGGGGAAAGTTAACTCAATAGCTGAAGGAAAAGGGAAGGAAAGTGCTTTTCATGATACTGTTCCACAGTTCCACTTTTATATAGGGACACTCCTGATGCTAGATTCTACACTTCCAAGCCACATTATACCACTTGTGAAAACATCCATTAAAATTAGACATGCACTTATCTGTCTTACAATAATATACATAGATTTTGATCACCACTTACAGAAACACTTTGCCACTTTCTATAGTCTTCTTTGTTGCTGTATGCCTTCCAGTCATTACTGACTTTCTTGGGCTGAAAGCCTATGATTCATCCAAGGACACCCAGCGGGTTTCCATGGTCAAGTGGGGAATCGAACTCTAGTCTCCAGAGTTACAGTCCCACACTCAAACCACAACACCATGCTGGCTATCATTTCTATGATTTGGTCCTCACAAATAGATATCCTAAAATATTTTGAGGATGGAAGAGGAAGAAGGAAATGCACAAATACTGAAGAATCGGATACAACAACTGTTTTTATTTCTGCCAACTGCATTTCTTTTTCCCTGGAATTATCTATAAAAAGTGAGTTGTTTAGAGAAGCGGAAAAGGATGTTTCTTTATCACAGTGAGTGTATTTAGAAAACAAATATGACTAATGCAACAGTGGGCAACTGCATACGGTCAAGGTCCCGTTTTTGTGCCACAATGCTGACAATGAAAGTAAAGTCAATAGAAAATAATTTGATGCAGTGGGGGACTCCTGGTGTTGTGCAGGATTTTGTGTTCAGTTTTGTACCTTTTGGGAGTGGGGCAGGATCTTCATGTAAAAATAACCTGAAAATTTATTTATTTATTTATTTACCATATTTGTATACCGCCTTTCTCAGCCTGAAGGCCACTCAAGGCGGTTTACAGTGGGCAACAATTTGATGCCCCAATACCATAAAATACAATTAAAAACATTTCATTATTTTTATTTATTTTGAACACTTTTACCCCACCCTTCTCAACCCCTAGGGGGACTCAGGGCAGCTTCCAGTTGGCAACAATTTGTTGCCGCATAATAAAATACAAAACAACAATAGTTATAACAGTTATAAGCATAAACATTAAGACATAAAGATTAAAACAGTATACTTACAGTCAACTGAGCTATTACCAGTCTGGTGGCTATTTATCTAGCCATATACTATGATTGAGTATTCCATTTAACTTACCCATAATCTACTTCCAAGTCATAGTCAACTTTGTCAATTGTCCTTTTAGCCTAATTGCCCAAAGGCCTGGTCCCACATCCATGTTTTTACCTTCTTTCTAAAGGTGAGGAGGGATGAGGATGATCTAATTTCCCTGGGAAGTTAATTCCACAGGTGGGGGGCCACCACTGAGAAGGCCCTGTCCCTTGTCCCCGCCAAATGTGTTTGAGACAGAGGCAGGGCCAAGATCAGGGCCTCCCCAGAAGGTCTTAAACTTTGAGGTGGGACGTAGAAGGAGATACGTTCGGACAGGTACGCTGGACCGGAGCCGTAGAGGGTTTTATAGGTAAAAACCAACACTTTGAATTGTGCTCAGAATTGGATCAGCAGCCAGTGGAGCTGACATAATGGGGGGTGGGGGGTGTGGGTGGTGGTGGTGGTGGTGGTGGTATGCTCCCTGAATGACGCTCCAATAAGTAATCTAGCTGCTGCTCATTGGACTAACTGCAGTTTCCAAACAGTCTTCCAAGGCAACCCCACGTAGAGCGTGTTGCAGTAATCTATTCAGGATGTGACAAAAGCGTGGATCACCGTGGCCAGATCAGACTTCCCAAGGTACGGGTGCAGCTGGCGCACAAGTCTTAACTGTGCAAAAGCTTCTCTGGCCACCACCGAGACCTGGGGTTCCAGGCTCAGTGATGAGTCCAGGATCACTCCCAAGCTGCAAACCTGCGTCTTCAGAGGGAGTGTAATCCTGTAACCCTATGCCCTGTTCGGCCTTACGAATGACCAGTAGGACCTCTGTCTTGTCTGGATTCAATTTCAATTTGTTAGCTCTCATCCTGCCCAACACAGCAGCCAAGCAACGGTTCAAAGTTTGGACAGCTTCCTTGGTAACAAGTGGGAAGGAGTGACATATTTGGACATCATCCACATAGAGATAACACCTCATTCCAAAACTCCAAATGATCTCTCCCAGCAGCTTCATGTAGATGTTAAACAACATAGGGGACAGTATTGAACCCTGTAGAACTCCACACGACAATGGTTGTGGGGTCAAACAGGTGTCACCCAGTAACACCTTCAGGGACCGTCCCTCAAGAAAGGACAGAGCCACTGCAGAATAGTACCCCCGAGTCCCATATCTGTGAGGTGTTCCAGAAGGATACCATGGTCAACGGTATCGAAGGCCACTGAGAGGTCCAGCAGAACTAACAGGGACACACTCCCCCTGTCAAACTCCCGGCGAAGATCATCTAATGTAAATATAATTAAATTACCATATAATATAACAACCATACAGAACCAATAAAAACATATATCAACATATATCCTTATTAAAATCATTGTCCAGGACTGCAAAAGTGGGGCCATGTGACCCATGAACCATACCTTCCCCATCTCTGAATTGCACAATTAGAAACTTCTGCTACTACAAGTTAGAATCTACATATAGGGGCTCACATAGTTTTATGGATGTATTGCCCATTCAAACTTGTTTTCTTTTGCTGGTGTCCAAGGTCAAAATGATAGAACAACAATCTTGTCTTATAATGTTAACACTATTGTTAGATCAGCAGATATCAGCTGGTCCTCACCAAGCTCATGTCCAATTAACAATGATAGTCATCATTTCTAATAAGAGTCACATTTAATGTCCTCCTGAGGCAGCACTTTTTCTACATAGAAACCTTGGTTGCCAACTCAATGTGGCATTCATTAATCACTTGTATTTAATCACTCTTTGAAAATGATGAACCTTGAACCAAACATACACTAGGGTGCCACATTAATACATCTAATTGATTTATCCATTAAGAAATAATGACAACAATAGTAGTAATCTGGAATATTATTTTTAAACAGGGGTATTTCTAGCACTGAGGGCCCTTCCACACAGCCATATAACCCAGAATGTCAAGGCAGATAATTCACAATATCTGCTTTGAACTGGATTATCTGTGTTCAGACTTCCATATAATCCAGTTCAATGTGGATTTTATACAGCTGAGGAGAGGGGGCCTAAGATGCAATGGTCATATTTGAAGTTCAGAACATGTTACTAATACTCAAGTCTAGAAATTTTAGTCAAAAATTTGACCCCAAAATCCTGGGTGGCTCCACAGATCAATGTAAGTAAAAGGTAAAGGTTTCCCCTTGACATTAAGTGTAGTTGAGTCTGACTCTGGGAGGTGGTGCTCATCTCCATTTCAAAGCCGAAGAGCCAGTGTTGTCCGTAGACACCTCCTAGGTCATGTGGCTGGCATGACTGCATGGCGTGTCGTTATCTTCCTGCCAAAGCAGTACCCGTTGATCTACTCACATTTGCATGTTTTTGAACTGCTAGTTTGGCAGAAGCTGGGGCTAGCAATGGGAGCGCACAGGAGGCTCTGAAAGTATAAGGAGAAGAAATTCCCCCCTCCCAGTTGCACTGGTGGATACAGCGACATCACTGGAATTATCCCATTTGGTCCTGCTTATTGTTTCATTTGTTGTTTTAATATCTGTTTTCTTTTTTAATTTTTTAAAAATATTTTATTTCTAAAATATAATACACCAACCATATATATTGCAGACTAGGCCTGGGTAACAACGGAAAAATTTGTTTCTAAAATCGATTTGTATTTGGGGGGTTTTTTTGTTTCGATATTTAAAATAATTACAAAATTTTCCTTTTAAAAAGTTCGATATTTACGAAATTTCGTAAATGGTAAAAAATTAACGAATCGATTTCCGAAACAATAACGAATCGATTCGTTAATGGCGGACGCGACCGCGAAATACGCTAAAAAACCTCCAAAACCTTCTGAAGCTTCCCTCTCCCTCTGTTGTTGACTGTTGGTGTGATATTATAATTTTTTTTCACTAATTAAACCATAAAACTGGCCCAGACATGCGGAAATAATAACGAAACAACCTCAAAACAATAACGAAACGAATACAATATCGAAATACAAAGCATTTACAAAACGTTTTTGAAAATTCATTTTTTTTAATAATTGCTCCAGAATGGTTCGTTATCGTTTTGTAATTGAAAAAATTAACGAATTATTAACGAATTATGAATTAACGAAACAAAACCGCCCAGCCCTATTGCAGACATATACACATACACATATGTAGACAACCCACCACCCAAAGTACAGTTACACCTCAACTCACCACCAGTGCTACCCACCACCTTGGTTTCCGTCACTGATCCCCGCAGGATTTATGCACATCTTGTTTAAGTCGCCTGGGGGCTGAGAAGAGCGGTATATAAATGAAGCAAATAAATAAATAAATAAATGTAACCCTCTATACCAGTTCTCAACCTTCCTACTGCCACGACCCCTTAATACAGTTCCTCATGTTGTGGTGACCCCCAACCATAACTTCATTTTTGTTGCTACTTCCTAACTGTGATTTTGCTACTGTTATGAATCGTCATATGCAGGATATGCAGATATGCAGGATGTGTTTTCATTCATTGGGCCAAATTTGGCACAAATACCCAATACGGCCAAATCTGAATATTGGTGGGGTTGGTGGGGGCATTTATTTTGTCATTTGGGAGTTGTAGTTGCTGGGATTTATAGTTCACTACAATCAAAGAGCATTCTGAACTTCACCAACAATGGAATTGAACCAAACTTGGCACACAGAACTCCCATGACCAACAGAAAATACTGGAAGGGTTTGTGGGCATTGACGTTGAGTTTTGGAGTTGTTGTTCACCTACATCCAGATAGCACTGTGGACTCAAGCAATGATAGTTCTGGACCAAACATGGCACGAATACCCAATATGCCCAGATGTGAACACTGGTGGAGTTTGGGGGAAATAGACCATGACATTTGAAAGTTGTAGTTGCTGGGATTTATAGTTAACCTACAATCAGAGAGCACTCCGAACCCAGCCCACAATGGATCTTCACAAAAATTGGCACACTACCTACATGACCAACATTGAATACTGGTGGCATTGGGCAGGAGTGTTTTTGAATTTTGGGAGTTGTAGTTCACCAACACCAAAAAGGAAGAGAAGGACAGGCGGAGAGGTCTTCAGCCTTCTCTGCCAAAGGGGTTCCTAAGACCATCAGAAATATGTGTTTTCTGATGGCCTTTGACGACCCCTCTGATAACCCCTCGCGACCCCCTCAGGGGTCCCGACCCCCAGGTTGAGAAACACTGCTCTATACTTCTAATTAAATAAATTCCTCTTGTTTTTATTTCTTTAGCTCTCCCATCAAGTATGTAATATCTGATTTCCTATTATTATTTGAGGGCCACATAAAAGTACTTTGATGAAATTGGGTTTAAATTAATCAATAATGTATGAATCAGGGAATGTGTTCCAATGGAGCCAGTCCATACATCCAATTGAGAATTACCAAGTTATGAAATGTTGAATAAGTATATGCCTGTTTAAATCATCTGCCCAATGCAGAAATACTAATACATCCACTGCCATCAATATGTGCACTATTCACGCATTCTCCAAATACTGTGGGTTGTCTGAATCAATAAAGGGAGACAGGAAACTCATCCAGTGCAAATTGCAGTAAGAAATCAGTGACTACCAAGATTGGTCAGTAAACCAAAGGTGGAGCATTCTTAGTCAGAAATATTTTGAGTGTCTGAATATCTGCAGAGCATTTTCATCAGACATCAGATAACTGCATCTCATCCTCACTCACAATAACAAAAGAATGGTCTGCAGAAATAACTACTAGAGCAGTGTTTCTCAACCTGGGGGTCGGGACCCCTGGAGTGGTGAGGGGGTGTTAGAGGGGTCATCAAAGACCACCAGAAAACACAGTATTTTCTGTTGGTCATTGGGGAATCTATGTGGGAAGTTTGGCCCAGTTCAGAATACTCTTTGATTGTAGGTGAACAGTAAATACCAGCAACTACAACTCCCAAATGTCAAGGTCGATTTCCCCCTAATTCCACCAGTGTTCATATTTAGGCATACTGAGTATTTGTGCAAAGTTCAGTTCAGATCCGTCATTATTTGAGTCCACAGTGCTCTCTGGATGTAGGTGAACTACAACTCCAAAACTCAAGGTCAAGGCCCACCAAACCTTTCTAGCATTTTCTGTTGGTCATGGGGGCTCTGTGTGCCAAGTTTGGTTCAATTCCATCACTGGTGGTGTTCAGAATGCTCTCTGATTGTAGGCAAATCCCAGCAAGCACAACTCCCAAATGACAAAATCAATCACCCCCTCAACCCCACCAGTTTTCAAATTTGGGCGTATCGGGTATTTATGCCAAATTTGGTCCAGTGAATGAAAATATATCCTGCATATCAGATATTTACATGACAAATCATAACAGTAGCAAAATTACAGTTATGAAGTAGCAATGAAAATAATGTTATGGTTGGGTGTCACCACAATATGAGGAACTGTATTAAAAGGTTGAGGCATTAGGAAGGTTGAGAACCGCTGTACTAGAGCATAGATTTTGTATGCATTTTAATTCTTGACACCTCTAGTTCCTAACAATTCCAGTGGTCTCCACCCTTCCTCCTCTTGCTGAGTTTCCTTTCTACAGTAAATGAAGAGGTGAACTCTTTATTGCAACAAAAGAATTGCAATGTATTTATACTAAAGTATTAAGAGAAATTAGGAAAGAAGTTAGCACATTTAACTCAATGGATTTCATTTAATTATTCTCAAGCTTTAATATTGAAATGCATTAATCAAAACATTAATCTTTTAGACTATAGTAAAATGTGGAGTAACTTAGTAGCACATAATAAGTTAAATCAAAATAGTTCTTCTAGAATGTGCCACCATGCTATCAGAAAGACATTCTGAAGTGAAGCTTCAGTTCTGAATCAAATGTGGGAATTATAGTTGAGCACTACATCTAAATGCATGTTGACGCTACATGTAAAGGAGAAAATATTTGCATTACATATAACTGTGTAAATCTGAAGACTATTCAACAGTGTGATGGATATTTTCCATACTATATTTCTTCCAGCATTCCAATGTATCCTCATTAGAAATTTCACAGCTTTTAACTATAAACTAAAGAAAAAATGTAATATCAGTGACAGATATATGCTGGCATATTGGCCTGTAGGCTAAGCTCACCCTTTCTGTATTGCAATGAATCCATACAGAATACGTGTGTTAAATTCACAGCTGGTGCAAGCCATAAAGTACAGTATGACTCGCAATGATTCATTTTTCAGCAGGGATACAAAATGAATACATTACAGCTGAAAGGCACAAGAGACCTCTGAAGCATCATTTCACAAAATGTACGTGACTTCCCCTTAGAAAGAAATGTGACCCAGGATGCTTCCTCAACCTGCATCTTTAACAGATGTATGTGTGTGCCAGAGAACAATGTGAAGGACACAAAATAAGGCATAGTCCTCCAGTGATAACTGAAACTGCTTGGTCTTGTTGCTCCCCTTGTCATTGTCACCAGTTCATCCAGTTAACTCCCCAGCAAAGATGGTCACCCTGAAAACCATGATGGATCAAAGGGAGTGAGATGGAGTTATTACACTGATTCCTGCTCCAATATAGCCCCAACCCAAATAGGTTTTGCTCTTTGTCAGATTTGGTTGAAAGTGTAATTCCAGCAGAATAAACTCATCTGGTTAAAGATAGAGTTAGCATGAGAGGAGACATGATGGCCATGTATAAATATGTGAGGGGAAGTCATAGGGAGGAGGGAGCAAGCTTACGTTTTGCTGCCCTGAAGACTAGGACATGGAACAATAGCTTCAAGCTACAGGAAAGGAGATTCCATCTGAACATTAGGAAGAACTTCCTAACTGTGAGAGATGTTCAGCAGTGGAACCCTCTGCCCTGGAGTGTGGTGGAGGCTCCTTTGGAAGCTTTTAAGTAGATGCTGGATGGCCATCTGTTGGGGTTGAACTGAATGTGATTTTCTTGCTTCTTGGCTGAGTTTGGACTGGATGGCCCATGAGGTCTCTTCCAATTCTTCTATGAGAGTGCTACCAGGTGCCCAAAGAGCCCATCATTTATTACATGCAGAAAGATGTGAGAACTGATGATAAGCCTTTATTGTTGTTGTTTATTCGTTTAGTCGCTTCTTACTCGTGACCTCATGGACCAGCCCACGCCAGAGCTCCCTGTCGGCCATCACCATCCCCAGCTCCTTCAGAGTCAAGCCAGTCACTTCAAGGATCCCATCCACCCATCTTGCCCTTGGTTGGCCCCTCTTCCTTTTTCCTTCCATTTTCCTCAGCATCATTGTCTTCTCTAAGCTTTCCTGTCTTCTCATGATGTGGCCAAAGTACTTCATCTTTGCCTCTAACATCCTTCCCTTCCTTGATATACTTTTCTCTGTGGCTGTTTGTAGGTCCTACAGTGACTTTGTTCTGGCTTTGTCTGTATATTCAAGGAGTTGACCATTGTGCTGAAAGTAAATGTGCTAGTGTTCCATAATTTGGATACTTAATTTTATTGTTTGGACTAAAACCAGAAGTGGCTTCATTCCCCCACCCCTCCATGACACACACATACATGAAACTCGTCAATTAAGTCTTCACTGGAAAAAGCTTCATCAGGCAATAAACAAGAGAACCAAGTTGGAGCAACAGAAGGCTTACAATCCTTCTGTTTGCAAAAGAACTGTCCAGGTTGTCTCATATCATTCCTGAATGTTATGAAATATTCATGGAGCCACTTCATCTATTGGAAGCAGACTGAATAGGCTGAAACACCAGTCATGAAAGAAGAGGAAATCCTATGACCTGCCTTAAAATGAACACACTGAGCTAATTAGACCAACTGCATTGATTTACAGGCAGCTGTAAAGTAGCACACCTAAGGCCATTCCTTCACAGCAACCAACATCTTCCATACCTCCTTGTCTGACATTTCTCATTCGGTGGATTTCTGGACAGTGCATACTTTGGCTTATGCTCCTGGTGACTCCCTGACTGGCACTGCCCCCTGCTCAAGACCATTTTTCACATTGGGATTTCAATCTTAATCACACCTCTGGTTTTGCTAACACTCTATGTATTACCCTGGTTTGGCTTAGAATCTCCAAGCCAAACCAATGGACTTTAGGTGCATTTATCTGGGCATTTACTATCATTAACTGAACGTTGCCACTATGACTTCTCCCTCAGACCACTGCCATATCCAAAGGTCAATGAAGCTCAAGGGATTCTTGGAGCTGTCATCTTCAAATCTAACATTTCCAGTCTGATCATCAGCCCTACCAATGGCAGAGCATACTTGGGTTGCAGTTTTCAGAGCTGAATTTGCAGTATATGTGTGTGTGTGTGTGTGTGTGTATACACGCACACACCTAAACATATTCAAAGTTTTAAGTAAAACAGTGTCTGAAAGAGTGTTTTCCTTTTTAAAAAGTCAAAGGGATAGGGAGACAGCCATTTATAGTAGGTGTCATTACCATGGAGAATTCAAAGACCAGATCAGGAAGTTGTATGAATTTATTGCACATGGTAGGCTATAGACCATGCAAAGTCAAAAAACGGTAAGCTTGAACATTATAAATCTCACTAAGCATGATATTAATTTATGTCTCTGCAGCACTGTAAAACATTTTTTCCTAGTCACAAAGTCTAATATGAAATGACTTTCTTTTAAAGAAAGTTGAGAACTTCAAGCCTATCTAGAAAGTTGTTTATAGTGTGTTCCCACACAATTTGTGAACAGCCAAGATGAATGCATCAAACTGAAAGTACATGGGGTATTGCTAGGTACCTGTAAACCTATGTATGTGTGTTGCACTTTTACATTTCCACAAAGACAACAAAAACAGAATTCTGTGATTACTTTATTGAGCTTATGGTTGGCTTTGGTTTGGGAGGCATTGGTGAGTATTGTTATGTGGGTTAAAACAGTGTAAATATTGTTGAGGAACTTTTTTTCAGTTGGCAAATGTAGTCTCTGGATAAACCAAGGGAGGATGCAGTTAGTATTTGTTATCCAAGTAGCAAGTAAACATATTTTGCATATTCTGCGAACTCTCTTCTGTCAAGAGCCACATTTCTGCAAGGATAATGTGTTGGGGGCAAAAACTCATAATCATCCTGTTGTCTAGGGATTTTGGAGTGATCCAAAACAAGTAGCATTTCTGAGCACCACAAGGAATTTCATGATAGCAGTGGATAGAGCTGAAATCAGTGGTGTAAAGAGCCAGAACCAATAGTTCAAAGGGACACATATTCTCCCTCTCTCTCAATCTCACTTTTCTGTTTGACATTCTCATTCTGTCCTCTGCCTCAATTTCTGTTGAGAACTCTGAACAACAATAGTTAATTGCTGTAGCATAGTGATCAGAACGTTAAGGCAGGAGCTGAACAACCATCAGTCCCACATCCACTGACACAAATAGTTTCTAGCCAAGAAAGAATTTTGTTTAGTCTTCTTTGAAAAATAGATTTACTTCTTTGAAAAGCAGATTTACTGACAAGACTTGTATGCCTCCAATGCCTGGTATAATGGAAGACAGGGAGAAACAAGGAAAAATGGTTGTTTGGTTAAACTTATACAGGAATTCAGAAAGCAAGCAAGCTAACAATTATTAGTGCAATGACCCTAAGGGATCTACTATGTAAACTTTTGTAATTTTTTGTATTTTTCTTATTTCCTTTTGAAGAAAGACAGATCGTACTTCTCAAGAGGTCTGGACTGGACTATTCAGTCTAGACTATCAGGCAGCTTTTAAAAATGAAATTGAGGGTATTGTGGCTTTAAGCCAATAGTTGCTTCTTGCACCTGTACCAGTACAAATTATCCAACTCTCTTCTACAGATATTTTTATCTCCTCTCTTCTTTTCCTTTTGCAAATTCAAAGTAAGTTGTTTTTGCAAAATCATTCCACTGGAGTTGAATTTGTGAAAGACCCACTGAACTGTGTGTGTTTGTGTGTTCTCAAGGACATGTAAGGATTAAATATGGAGTCTAGTATGGGGCTGCACTTAGTTCCCTTATTTCCAGTGTTCCAAATCCCTTCATCTTCTAACCATCCTGCATTGAACAACAAGACCCGAAAAATACTGCTGTGCTTGCCACAGAAGTCAGGACTGAAGAGCAAAGTCATATTTAAAGTGTGGGTGGTTAACTAGAAAACCTTCACTGTCCTGGTATCCAGATGCTGAAAGGCTGCTTTTTCAAATAAGCTGAATCTCATAGGCTAAATTGGGTTGTTGTAGGTTTTTTTCGGGCTATATGGCCATGGTCTAGAGGCATTCTCTCCTGACGTTTCGCCTGCATCTATGGCAAGCATCCTCAGAGGTAGTGAGGTCTGTTGGAACTAGGAAAAAGGGTTTATATATCTGTGGAATGACCAGGGTGGGACAAAGGACTCTTGTCTGCTGGAGCTAGGTGTGAATGTTTCAACTGACCACCTTGATTAGCATATAATGGCCTGACAGTGCCTGGAGCAAACTTTTGTTGAGAGGTGATTAGATGTCCTTGTTTGTTTCCTCTCTGTTGTTGTGCTGTTGTAATTTTAGAGTTTTTAATACTGGTAGCCAGATTTTGTTCATTTTCATGGTTTCCTCCTTTCTGTTGAAATTGTCCACATGCTTGTGGATTTCAATGGCTTCTCTGTGTAGTCTGACATGGTGGTTGTGAGAGTGGTCCAGCATTTCTGTGTCTCAAATAATATGCTGTGTCCAGGTTGGTTCATCAGGTGCTCTGCTATGGCTGACTTCTCTGGTTGAGTAGTCTGCAGTGCCTTTCATGTTCCTTGATTTGTGTTTGGGCGCTATGTTTGGTGGTCCCTATGTAGACTTGTCCACAGCTGCATGGTACACGGTAGACTCCTGCAGAAGTGACAGGATCCCTCTTGTCCTTTGCTGAATGTATCCACATGCATAGGGAAGCTGATGAGGAAACACAACATACAAACTATCTACAGACCCACCAAGAAAATCCAACAAATGCTACGTTCAGCAAAGGACTTCTGCAGGAGTCTACCGTGTACCATGCCTTTAGAACATGGCCATATAGCCTTTAGAACATGGCCATATAACCGGAAAAAACCTACAACAACCCAGTGATTCCGGCCATGAAAACCTTTGACAATTCATAGGCTAAATGTTTCTTCTGATGCTTTTCCCCCCCTACATCCCACAATCAAAAGAAGCCTATCTTCTAGAAAGGTAGGAGAGGAGCTGTGCCACGGCAGCATTGTAGTCACTGAATCCTACCCACCTACCCTAGGTATTAACTGTGACTACTGTTCAATTTTAAAGAGGACATATTTATTCCCCTTAATTGTAATGGTGTTATATAACTGGATGTTTTAATGCTTTACTTTAATTTTATTATTGTTTGTTTTTCTGACATTTTGCATTGTCCTTCATAGAAATGACATATTTTGTCATATGCAAGTATTTGAAACAACAGGTACCAGTCCTGCAGGTCCACATCACTGCATGCACAAACATATCATAAATATCACCAATAATTATAACTAGCTGATAATATTCTTAGCAGTTTAAAAAGATAATTGGAATAATCCACATTAAAGCCGCAATCACTGCACCAGAACTGATTAAGGTGTTTCAACAAAAATATCCATTAATTACTCTCAAAGTGACAACAATTAATTTGATAATCATTGTAGCATTATATATATAAATCACAGTTAAAATGGAAACTGTAACATGTTTCTTTTCTTAATTAATGTCCTATCATTTGGATTTTTAAAAGTTAATGAACTAATTTGTTTAAAATTGAGATAGTGTGGAATTTTCTGCAAGCATAATGTTTTAAATAAATACTTCATTTCTCTAAGTAACAGTAAGTATACATATTCTGACTTAGAAAACTATCTCCTTTTTTGGCAGATACATACTAAAGGATCTCAAGTCTAGAGTTCAATTATCATTCTGATACTTCTTCCCCCTTCCCCCCTGTAGAGAAGTGTTCATTATACTGTGTTTCAAACTGTGTTTAGGCTTTACATTGTGGCCAGGGCCTAGCTGAGAGAGAGATAGGTTGCCATGGTGACAAGCCAGAGGAGGTGGGCGGAGCTTAGGTAAAAAAAGGTTTGAAAGCGACAGTTTATTTTCAGTCAGGCGGATGAGACCCTGAGGAGAGTAGCAGAGTCAAGGAGGCTCTGTGGAGTAGTGTAAATTCAGTTAGTTCTTAGGTTTTGTGAATATTATTCCAGCTAGGAAGTTGAAGGTGGAAACTCGTTAGATTGCTTGAGTAGAAAAGAATCTAACAAGAAAGGGTTTCAGGGATCCCAGTGGTGAAAATCTGGAGATCGTTGGTTTGATCCGGTGAAGGACAAACAGTTGTAAATATTCACAATAGGGAACACTGAAATAATAAAGTACCTCACTGTAGAAAGAGTTAAAGGATGGTAACATCGGAAGACTTAATGTAACTC
>NW_026847549.1:127676904-127734314 GCF_025583915.1 Anolis sagrei ordinatus
CAACCAATAACAAAGACAGACATAGTCTTTTGAGGTTGCATTGCATATCATATATCCTACAAAGCTTTCCGCATTACAAAGTGTATTTTTGCTGGTACATATACTTTCTGTTTGGTACAGATGTTGCTGTTTTATGACTGAGATGGATTTCTCAGAGTGAGCGCATACCCTTTCTTCAGTTATCATGGAAACCGTGGTTTGTTGCAGAAGGCGGCGTTTACCCTTGGGATCCCAGCCAGTGGTGCCATCCTTTACTGCTGCTACCAGGAGAGTAAAGGTTGGGCCAAGGAGGCAGTGTGCACTATCTGCAACAAACACTGGGGTCAAAAGGGGATGCAAAACAAAGAGCTGCACTAGGAAGGTGAGGATACCCTCTTGCTCACTCAGAACATCATTGTTTCCAAAATTCGCAAGGAGTTAGACGCAGCCAAGCACCTGCTCATGGAAAAGCTTTCTGAATAAGAGGTTTTTCACAGGAGGCTGTCTCAGTCAGCTTCAATGTGATTTATCCACAAGCAGTCCTTGGGCAAGAGGCAGGAGAGAGTTCCCAAGAACCAAAGTGGGTTGCCTCACTTGGAGAGAGAACTATCCGGTTAGGTGCCGAACCTACAGCCTGGGCAAGGAGCTGGAGAAAGAATCCCTGAGCATCTCCCAGATGTAGGGCAAAAGCTGAGGAGTGAAGATGCAACCCCGAGGCCTCACTCTTGGCTGCCTTTGAAGTTCCCAGACCTGATTTCAGCTTTGATGTGAACAAGCTCTTGGAGGTCTATGTCTCAGCCCCTGAGAACCTCAAACACTTTTGGATCCAGATCAGCAGCTTCCGGCCCCTCCAGCTGAACAAGCTCATATCTGAAATGACACAGTGCTACTGAAGTGGTGACTGCCTCTCTGAATTGCCCAGTGTACACATGGAGAACTATATGATAAGGTACCGGCATTCAGATGACTCCTGCTGGTGCTGAGCAACTTCTTAAGCCTCCCTTTCCAAGCCATTGAGTGCAGCCTTGCTGGCATCACTCCGGCTGGAGGTCAGTGGGAAGATGCCATGCTCAACAAGTTTGACCGTCTCACCCATTGTGTCCAGTGGAAGCTCTTGGTGGCCAAGATCTGCAGCTATGTGCCTTCAGGGAGCATCACATGGTACCATGTCTGACAGTATGACACTAGCAATGATCAGAGTATCAATGTGGACACAGAACTGATATACTTAGGTAATGCCAAGCCTGCAGGAAGGTGATGGTGACAACATGGGAGATGGACAGCACCAGCCGAGCAAAGAAGAGTACATGGCGGAGGCTTCCCTGGAAAACCTTCTTCCGAGGTGCAGAAAACTCCTGATTAGATGCCTCTCTCCTTGTCTATTGTCAGGCTTTCAGATGAAACCAGTGAATGGTTCTGGGATGTGATGGGACTGCCCGATCCAGCATCCCCACAAGAGGGACTCATATCCCCTGTAAAGTCCTTCCAATCCTCCACCAGTGATTTCACTTACTCTGTAAAAGCTGAGGATGTGAATAAATGCTCAGAGACAAGTTGGTTTTGGGAAATCCAGGAGGTGCCAACCAGGGGTTCATCCCTTCCTGACCATATGGCATTTGGAGCAGAGGTAACCCATAAGTCTAGCCTTCTCGACACCAGCTAACCCAGAGAGGGATGGTTGTTTCTCTTGAACAACCAAGATTCCATTGGAAATGAGGATGTCTCCACCAGCCAACCTGATAGTATGACTATTTATCCACTTTGAAGGACTATCTGAATTCCTCAGTCTTCAGCAGCAGGAAAGAGGTGGCCTCTGAGAAGCAGATATTGCCACTGTGTCAGAGAGTGGGGATTTTGGAGACACCCCCCCCCATTATCCTTTAGCTTCAGGAATGGCAGGTGGTTCATCCGAAACAGAGCAAGTGGCAAGGCAGAAGCAGCAGCACATCCTATGACTGGCCCAGAAGAACATCTCACCATCTTGGTGGACATCTGCTTTTGACATGCATCTACTTCAGAGCAGAAAGCAGAAAGCTTCTCCATGAGCAGATGCAAGAAGCCAGTGTTCCACTGCAAGCTTAGTGGGTCAGATTTTCATTGGGTTCCAGTTTTGTCTTCTCCAGCTTGATGAATGTCTTACATGCATTGTCATTTTGAGGTTTTGTTTGTTTGTTTGGTTGGTTGGTTTGAATAACAAGGGATATGAGACCCTCAAGCTTTTTCCGTTGAGATGTCCATTGAAACAAAAATGCTGTGGCAAGTTGGTCCTTTTTTCCTCTTTACTAAAGGAGAGGCAAATATGGCTGCTTGACCATTTCCTGGCAATGATTGGGAAGGTTAAAAGATGGAGGTTGGTTACCCTTCCCTGGTTTTAAGTTTGCATGGGGAAAGGGAAAGTGTCTTCCTTTTGTTCACTGCGGTTGCCTAACAGATTGAGTTTTAATAAGTGGTTTTAAGGTTTGATATATTTTTAATGATTGTATTAATGTATATGTTTATTTTACTATGTATGTCTGCATGACATTGAATCACCACCTATATATGTAAGCTGCCTTGAGTCCCCTATGGGGTTGAGAAAGGTGGGGTATAAATATGGTACATAAATAAATAAATAAATAAATTAAATTTTTGAATTGCACATTTCTGGGTGGAAGAAGTAATAATTTTGAGATTTTAAGACATGCTAATTCATTAAGAGCAGCTTTCCTATTATGCATCCAGACAAGGTGGCACAGCTTTTTGTGGACTGTACTATTTGAGCTTATAGGGGAAGGAACCCACAATTCTTCCCACAATATATAAATAAGTTAACATGGTCTGGTGCCAGACTTCTCACATAACCATTTTCTCAGCAGTAATTGATATCAGTGCATTTTAGTGGGAGAAAATGTTCAGTTATATCACCCACCTTCCTTGAAATCTCAAAATAGTAGAGTCCAATCATATAGAGTTCAGTATGCTGAAACATGGTTTGTGGGGTCTTGATGCTTGAATTGGGACAACTGCCTGCCAAAAAAAGGTAGTGACAATGGTATTGTGAGCTGTGTTGGTTGGCATTACTCAGAAGTTGCAGAGTAAATGTTGGACCAAGACTTCATAGAAGTGATGGATGGTCTAAGCTTGCATTGCAGTTTGGTACTAATGGAATAGCAAGAATCTTTTGCATAAGCATAGACAAAGTCGTGCATATACCATAGCCTTTCAAAAGTGTATTAAAGCTAAAATGGAATTGAGATCAATCAGCAGTAATGTACTTATTTATAATTTAGTTTCTTTGTATTATTTGGGCCTTGTTATGCCATTTAGAAGAATTGATATTCCATTGGCATTTCTCAGCAATCTCATTGAAAAACCAGGACATTCTAAATGGCAACACGTATTTTTCGGGAAGCTGATAGGAGATATAGGACTAGAAAAAACTGGCAGATTTGTGGACTTGCTTATTACATCTCTCTCAAGAAAGAAACTGGCATCATTGGGGTTAATAGCTCAATGCTCAGAGAAAAAGATTTACAGCAAAGGTGTTTTACAGATTTACAGCAAATGTATGTACCAGCAGATCCTTCAGTGTGCCAATAGTGGAAGTGAAAGCTTGAGGTGAAGGACAAAATTGCCCAGGAAAGCATGAAATACAATACAAATGATTTAACAATTATCAGTTAGCTTTGCTATGCTAAAAAGCATAAGAAAATGTGGAACTTTATCAGGGGTGGGGGAGGAACCAGCATTGAGCCTTGGATGGCAGTCCTTGATCTCTCTCCCTCTCTCTTTTTATGAAGGCAAACATACCACACAAAACCAACTAACCCAAAAGTTCCTCAAAGCAGACAAAAGCAAAGCAGACAGCAATCTCCCAAAGTGGACAAGAGCACGGGGCATGGAGGTTAAGTGGAGGTTCCACTGTATGTATACTTTTATTAATGCACTTGCATAGTTTTATATTTGTATTGCTTATTAATATGTTTAATATATTTAATGCACCTTGTTGACCGAAAGGTCACAGGTTCAAATCCGGGGAGCGGTGTGAGCTTCCGCTGTCAGCCTCAGCTTCTGACAACCTAACAGTTCGAAAACATGCAAATGTGAGTAGATCACTAGGTACCGCTCTGGTGGGAAGGTAATGGCACTCCATGCAGTCATGCTGGCCACATGATCTTGGAGGTGTCAACGGAGAACGCCGGTTCTTCGGCTTAGAAATGGAGATGAGCACCACGCCCCAGAGTCGGACACGACTGGACTTAATGTCAGGGGAAAACCTTTACCTTTACTGAGCTCCATTGGTGCATGAAAGGTGGAATATAAATTAATAAAGGACAAAGGGGAGGAAAAGGAGGAGGAGGAAAAAACTTAATCTTAAAATCATGTCATGTTTGCATGTTTCTGGAAAGAAAGTGTATGCAGAGTCTGCATCAGCTATAAGGATTCAGTTTAGCTTTGTGAGAAACAACTCCTTCCTCCAAACAATAAAAGCTATAAGTTGGATCTTCCAATTTGAAAATACACACAAATCCTTGAAAATTCAGACATGTTTCTATTCAAATAAGCATATTGGTAGGTAAAGAGCAGAAAGTACAAGGTCCACGAGCTGCATGCCAACTCACCATTTTGTGGACCTAAGGAAATTAAATAGATTGTTTTTTAAGGGTTCTTTGCCCCCAAAGGTCATCTAAGGAACTAAACAAGTCTTTCAAATACCCTCTAAAGGACATGGCAGGCCTTTTCACCATGCTTTTACCCACCAGGGTCATTTCAGGCCCAAGAAAAGTATTTTCAAAAACGAGAAGTAAACTGGAAATGATTTCCAACTGCCTCTTGTTTTGGAAAAAAAAAAGACCTAGAACATGGCAAAAAATCCTTCAACAGGTTGTAGCAAGCATCGATGGATATGTTGGCAGCAGGTTTGGATAGTACAACCCTCTAACCTTCTAGGTAGTTTTTATATTAAGAAGGTTGTGGAGAGGCTTCATCTATTTGGTACGATTGGTGAGGAGTCAACATGGTGCAGTGGTTTGGCATTGGAACGTTGGAGCCTTTTAGCAGCTCATCCACATCTCCACAAAAAGAGCACACCAGAGAACCATTTCACTTAAAAGGAGAGAGAGAAAGGCAGAGAAGATCACAGTACATTGGCTGTCTGATTCCTTTTATAAGGGAAATGCAAGCAAAGGCTTTGTACATTAGTCCTCCACTCTGTTCTTGCTTTCATATTTCAAAGGGGGAAGCAAATGTATTCTCCACTTCTGGTTGTGCCTTTAATTTTTAAAAAACCAACTGTGCTTCCATCACAAATACACACACACCCTCTTTCTCTCACACATACAAACACACACTGCTTCTCCCACATTTTAAAGCTTTCCCCCTATTAAGTTCTCATATATGGCTCAAGGACCCTCATTCAATTTCTCTCTTTAATAGTTTCATGCTGTGAATTGGATGCCTTTTACTCCTTTCAGCTGTAAAATAGTTTGACTCTGGGAAATCATATGCAGTTGCTGGGCTGGGGATTCCCTCTTCCTCCCTGGAGAGAAGCTGGGCTGAAGCAAAGCATGCAGACAAACCATGACCTGGTCATAAAAATCACTCCAGAAGCAGCTACGCGCAAAGTAACTAACTTTAGACCACTCAGGCTAATGGAAACTGAAATGACGCCTTCTGAAGGTTGGCAGTGACCTTAATGAAGGGTTCAGTTGCTTCAGTGACTAAACTGGCATCCGGAAAAAGGCAACCTGGCACTGGACAATTGAGCTCATATCTTTCTTGTCCCCCATGGAGGGGGGGGGGGGTGGAGGAGGAGGTGGAGGAGGGGGTGGATTTGGAATAAGTCTATCATATGTTGCCATATAACCTGCTACATCCATCAGGCATGTAGCGGGGGGGGGGGCTTGGGGGGCTTCAGCACCCCCCCCCAAATTCTCATGGTGGTCCGCGAGAAGGCCTTACTGGTACATTATTTAAACTGTTATGTTTATTCATATCATGATCTGATCACCATTCTCAATATATCCCATATGCATGGGGGTATTGGGGTAACGATATAAAAGGTTTGCTAGGGTAGACCCTCTCACTCAGACTCAGCCCCCCTCCCCCGAATCAAACTCAGCCCCTCCCAAAACAAAATTCTGGCTACGGACCTGAGTGCATGTATTTAAATTCAGCTGAGCTTTCGACTTTTTGTAATAATAATAATAATAATAATAATAATAATAATAATAATAATCCAGTCCACATGGCCCCAGTAGTCATCGGCACACTGGGTGCCATGCCAAAGGATCTCAGCCAGCATTTGGAAACAATAAACATTGACAAAATCAATGATCTGTCAACTGCAAAAGGCCACCTTACTTGGATCTGTGTGCATCATTTGAAAATACATCACACAGTCCTAGACGCTTGGGAAGTGTTCGACTTGTGATTTTGTGATATGAAATCCAGCATATAGATCTCGTTTGCTATGCCATGCTGTGTTTCTGTGTCAGTATAATAATAATCATCATCTTTTATTTATATCCTGCCACCATCTCCCAGAGGGAGTTGGGGTGGCTCACAAAACACTCAAGGTGTGACATGCAAAATACAAAAAGTGCAAAACAAAACATATGAGTAGACAATAAACAATCAACACAACATCATAAATTCACAGTACCCCTGGTAAAAACAATAAAATACAGCAGTTGCTGTAGATAAAACAGCAGAATTCCATCTCAGAAGTTTAAAAAAGTGCTAATAAAGAATCTAAAGGTTCTCATAGAGTCTAAACATAGTCGAAGGCTTGTCAGAAAAGCCAGGTCTTTAATTGTGTGTGGAAGGTTTGGATGGTGGGGCTAGCCTGATCTCCCTTGGGAAGGCATTCCAAAGCCGGGGGCCACCACCGAGAAAGCCTTCTCTCTAGTCCCCACCAACTGCACTTGAGACAGAGGTGGGATCAAGAGGAGGGCTTCACAGTAGATCTTAAAGCCCATGCTGGTTCATAGAAGGAAATGTGGTCTCAAAGATAGGTTGGACTCAAAGCATATACGGTTTTATAGTAATAACCTACAATAACCATTGGATCTGGAAACTCACCAGCAGCCAGTGAAGTGATGATGAGGTTGGAAGAAAAAGAACATAACATGTTTTGTACAGGAGTTGGGAACATTCAGATTTGTTAAGTACAGTAGGACCCCTGAATCTGCAGGACTGGTATCCATGATTTTGTTTATCCACATCTGACAAAATATGTCCTCCCTAAGCATTTTCTATGTGCCACAGTGGGACTCTATTCTTGGGCCAGAAGTCCTTAATTAAATTGGGCCCACTTTTTCCATGGTTTCACATATCCACATGAAGTCCAGGAATATATCCTCTGTGGATACAAGGGTTCTACTGTAACTTTAAAAAGTACTTCAGATACTTTAGAATTTGGCTAATGTTAGATTTTGAAACTGTAGGCATGATTTGGTAACTACTTTAGATGGCCTTGGGCTATTAATGGTAACTTTTTAGAAAAAAACTTTTCAAGCTCTATGCTCATTCATCCCCAATTCAGAAATAAGTAAGCTACTTGGCTTATAAAGCAGAAAACCCTCGAGAAATACATCTCCTCCTCTCTGGTAATAAACTGAGAATACTTACAAAAGATATCATTCGCAATTTCCTTCCATGATGTGCCAGATCTTCTTCCCAAAATGGCAATATCACTATATTTGTCTCCAGAAGCTGCAAGAGTCCAAGTTTCATCATTCTCTGCCTTAAAACATAAGGATGAAAAGTGTACGTAAAAAAGACCTTGGCTTTGTGGATGAATAAAATAGCAACATAAATAAAAGAATCTGGATCTAATCTCGGTATCTTTTCTAAACTCCTAGCTCTCCTTTTTAAAAATATGGTTACTGTTCTTCCAGGGTTCAGCAGTTAATATTGCCATGATTCAGAAGAAAGCATTTCAAGTTAGTCATCTTCAGACTCATATCATTTTAGAACATAATAGATGGTGTTTAGATCTGTGCCTCACCTTTTTATGTAATAAAATTAATGCCCTTTGTTTGAAACAATCCAAACAAAGGTTAAAACGCTTAAAACAAATGATGCAGGCTTAAAAGGAATCTAAAGCTTATGTTTCTTAACAACAGCAATAAGACTAAAATTCAAGACATGGTGAAATGATTGGGTAGAAAGTAGGGGAAAGATTCTACTGTTTATTTTGACGTTAAAACATAGGTTCAATAGTGTAAACAAGTATATAATTTCACAATAGAATAGTGTTGCTGTTCATATCAGAAGGGTGACCATCTCCTGAAATTGTATTACATGATTTGAAGTGTTTATTGTGAAATATAGTGCACATTTTGCTTGTAACATCATGGTTTGAGTGTTGGACTATGCCTCTAGAAACCAAAATCTGAATACCCACTCAGCCATGGCAACCCACAAGGTGACCTTGGCCAAGTCAAACTTTCTCGGTCTTTGAGGTGAGCCCCTTCTGTACAAATCTTGCTCAGAAACCCCTGTGATAATTTTGCCTTATGGTCACTATAACTTAAAGACCCACAATAACATAATAATGTTATGCTTTTAATGTATGTTTATTAAATCCCATTGTTTGTCCCATCTGAATTTCCCATTAGATACACTACCCTACTCATCCATCTCTCCCAATGTTTTTAATATCCTATTCATTGTATTTGGCCCTGCCCTCTTGGTTCAATGTTTTGTTATGTATATTATACTGTATTTATTTTGTATTATGCCCATACCTTGGGAAGTCTGACTTGGCCACGGTGGTCCACACTCCGGTTACATCCCGTATAGACTACTGCAACGTGCTCTACATGGGGTTGCCTTTGAAAATTGCTCAGAAGCTTCAAATGTCCAGCATGTGGCAGACAGGTTGCTAACAGGAGCAGCGCTCAGGGAGCACACAACTCTGCTGTTGCGCCAGCTCCACTGGCTGCCAGTTTGCTACCAGGCACAATTCAAAGTGCCGGCTTTGGCCTATAAAGTCCTAAACGGTCCTAGCCCAGCTTATCTATCCAAATGTATCCCTATGAACCCACCAGGGACTTGAGATCATCAGAGGAGGCCCTGCTCTCGATCCCACCTGCTTCACAAGCACGTTTGGCGGTGTTAAGAGACAGGGCCTTCTCTGTGGTGGTCCCCCAGCTGTGGAAATCCCTGCCTAGGGATATTAGACCGGCCCCCTCCCTCCTGACCTTTTGAAAAAAATTGAAAACTTGGCTCTTTGAGCAAGCCTTTGGCACCGCGTCATAATTGGACAAACTTAAGGAACGGCTAAGGACAACGGAATGGATGAGAATCAAACATGATGACATGGTTTTAAAAATTTTATTGTTCACTGATTTTATTCTTTTAGATATATTGTGATGTTTTTCTCTGTTTTTATTGATGTATGTATTTTTATATGGCATCGAATTGTGCTGACTTGTTTGCTGTCCTGAGTCACCTTCAGGCTGATATGGGCGGGGTAGAAATGGAGTAAAAAAAATCCTTTTAGATTTATTTTATTTTATTTTATCCATTATTTTATGATATTTTGTTGTATTCTTTTGCTCTGTTGTAATTTGTTGGGCTTGGTCTCATGTTAGCCGCCCTGAGTCCCCTATAAATAAATAAATAAAGTATTATTATTATTATTATTATTATTATTATTATTATTATAAACCTTTATTTATACCCCGCTACCATCTCCCGCAGGACTTGCAAGAGACCGAGCCCAAATATATCAATAAAACAACGACGACAACAATACAACAATAAATAAACTCATAAACAAAGCAAAAACAATAACAATAATATCATGACACATTAAAAACCTGAGGCAGGTTTATTATTATTATTATTTAATCACTGTCTGTTTGATAAGGCATCAAATTGTTACCTAATGTAAGGCCACTCTGTATCTCCTACAGAGTTAATCAGGGTGGAGTATGAATGTGATAAATAAGTAAATAAATAACAGCAAAGTTGTCTGAAAATGTTTCTTTCCTTTCAAAGTTTTGCCTGGCCCAACATACTTTGCTGCTTGAGGAAGAGCAGCAAATGACACTCTTGCGATGCTACCATTCATATATGTACTTTATCTCGTACACACACAAAGTCAAGGTACATATCAAGGTACATAGTGCCCCAAGCCAGGCGAGTTATTCAGTATTTCTGGTTTTTGCTTCTCTATTTGTCTTTGGTCCTAGCATGTCTATAACTTGCTCAGAAAATGTTCCATGCATCTGAAGAAATGGGCTAAAACCACATGAGTTTATACTAAATAAAATGTGGTAGCCTTTAAATTCCACAAAACTCTAAGTTCACATTATTTTGACACATGAGCCAGAATATCCCCCAAGTGCTTCTCTCAATCACTGGCAGTGGAAATATGCTAACAGCTAATTAATCAATTAATCCTTTGCTGACTCATTTGGCCACTTCAGTCTGCCTAATGAGAGGGAGAGCCCTGCAAACTGAAGAGTCATCCATTTAAATGGGACTGTTAACCAGTTCCCTGAATCGGGTGAAGTTTCAAAGGCAGGATGTACCTGGCATTGGTTCAATTTTGAAACAGAGGCCACTAAAGATGGATGGTGCTTCCCAGCAGACAGCTCCTTGCACTCTCAATTAGGAGGCATTCTGCAACTATTCCATTTTTTCTTAAAGGTTTTCTAGGAATGAAATAAATACTGTACTTTTCCTCCTTCTGAATGAAAAAGAAATGAATGTTTCAAATACTGAGAAGTCTAACCTAAAAAGAGGGGTAAATTTATTGGGCATCAAGACATTTGCTTCACAGGAGTCATTTATGTTAAAACACATGCTTTTTCAATGGAGATACTAAAATTTATGTGCATTGCTGAGGGTTTTTTGGCTTCACATCCCGCTCAGCCAAGAATGGCCTTGAGTCAGAGAAGGAACAGAGAGGCTGCAATGATGTGAGGGAAGAAAAAGCCTTCATATGTAAAAGATATCACATGTGCCCTTCAAAGAAAACTAGGGACATACAGTGAGATTACAAAGCAAGATGTTGGCAATGTGCAAAGGACCTTGTATAAAACTATTGTGCACACTTTAAATGAAAATTTCAGTCCTTGACTGTATAATAATTTGCAAATCAAAGAATCAAGAAAAAAGAGGCATTCGGCCCTTCCCGAGAAGCAAACTGTTCATCTGTATCTTACCTTTTGTTACCACAAAACCTCTATTTTGATTGTCAGCACAGATAATATTGAAACCAAAATGGTATATAAAAACTATAGAGAAACTTTCTCAAAATGCCGAAATATTTTTATATCTTGTATTATATATAGCTAATATACTTCATCAATTTTAGGGCTGGGCTTTAGCATAGCATGTTAACCACCAGCTGCAGTAAATATTGCCAATCAAAATGTAAACAGTTCAAAACTTGGGTCAGGATGAGCTCCTGACCTCCAACCTGGTGGCCTTGGTAAATCACAATGTGCTGGTACATCTGTACCAGGGGCTCCAACTTTATTTTCTTTCTATTAAGTGTTTGCATGCATTCCAAAGTTTCAGGGATTCTGCAAAAAGGTGGCTTCCTTTGGTTTGCAGTCATAGGGCAAGCCACCTGTCTATCATTGTTAAGTTTGGATCCGCCCCTTCTCCCAGGGACATGGGAAGGGAAGGGAACCATTTTAGTCTTACAGAAGGAAACCAAGCTATAGGACGTGGAGTAGCTTCACCCACAGAAAAGCTTCACTTCTTAAGAATTCCAGGAATTCTAGGGGAAAACAGTCCCAAAGCTCTGGCAGGGAGCTCACAGTTTCTCAGCCTTACAGCATCTGAGGGAAACAGCCCTGAAAGTTCTTGAGAAATTCCGAAGGGAAAACAGCCTTACAGACCCAAAGAACTCCAGCTGGAGAATATCCAAGCCTTTGTTGGTAGGTCTACTCGGTGCCCAAGTCGCAGTTTGGATCCGGTTGTAGTTCCCACATCAGTAAAGCTTAGATAATAGACAACCTGGGAGAGGTTAAAAAAGGGTTTTCCTCTTAAAGTGAAAGAACAGTTAATGAAGACAGTTGCCTGTCCCTTGTGGACAAGATTAAGGAAGCTACCAGTTGATTTAAAACCTTGAAGCATTTGTTTGACTCATTGAAGATTTGAGAAATATCTGTTTAATTTGTTCAATAAAAAGGGCTTTGTTTAACCTTTCAAGCCATCTAAAAACCATTTTTTCAGGAAAATCCTTGAGGGCCTCTTTCATGGCGCCCTGGCTTCCCGCTGGGCACAAGGTGCACGTCCTATTTGAAAAGTCAATTATTACAGGCCCAGTGTGTGACAGAACACACAATCACAACCTCTGAGGAAGGCTTCTGAATAAATCTCATGCAGAAAAAGTCCATGACAGATTCACCTGTCTATGAGTCAGGCAAAACCTGAAGGCATAAAACAACAACAAAGTAGCTGATGAGAAGTGAACCATCTCAGACTTTTGTTTGAGCAGATAGGAACAGAATTTACTGTGCTTTGCATGCTTAGTTTTGATGAGGGGGGTGTTCTTCATTTGTAAGAACCACATCTGACCTCACTCACTTTTGTGATAAATGTGATGTATGGTTTGAATGAAATTGTATGAAAAGTGTATGACTGGGGCCTAAGGTATCAATCCTAGAATGAGGCCTTAAAAACTGCAAAAGGCTGATAAATCAAAACTACTGAACTGCTGACACGACCAGAGACAATGATTAACTGTTGAACTGGGGCTGAAAACAATGTGTTTCCATAGTCAAAAAGAATAATTCTTTAAGTTAAGGAAGCAAACACAATGCACCTTACTTAAGGAAAACCAATATCTGTTAAGGAAAAAAATCTGTCTGGAACTGATGGAGTCAGCAAGTTTTAGCTACAAAACAACCTGTCAGTCATTTACAACTTTTTGGAACAACAACAGCAATAAATATGTTATATAAGAGACCTTTTTACTATCCAAAAGTGTGTCAGATCTGCAAAGAAACACAGCGTCTGGTCACCCACCATTTTCTCCAAGGAACAGAGGAAGATGGTGTTTCGCAGAATGGCAGATTTGCAGGGAACATAATCTGGCCTACGTGCGGGTCTCTTCTTCAGAAGGAAGAAGGGATGGTAATGTATGCCTGATGAGTGAATGAGTGTTTATATATGTGTGAATGCTGAGTAAAATGTAATATCCTCTTGTTTGTGTAACTAGCTTTGTGTGTCTACTTTCTTTCTCTGTAAAGTGCCTGTGATATACTCTGTCTCACTGAAAATGGAATAAAAGAACCTTTTTAATGTTTTAAAAGTATTCATAACACTTTGTGCTATCCTAATATAATGATTCTTACCTAGTAGGCCGAAAGAGAAACCTGGGATATCATTGAGGTAGGCCTCCATTTTGGGAGTGTAAGCAAAGAAAGCAGACACCTTAGGAGTATAAAGTGAGACGAGGGGGAGGAGCTGGAGATCTCTTGGGATTGGCTGGGACAGATGGGAGGAGCTAAGTCCTGAGAGGGAAAAGTGTCAGCTTCACAGAGAGCAGAGAGATTGAATTTGGGAACAGAAGAGAGAGGAGAGGTATTTTTGAACTTAAGATTTTTTGGACAGAGAGCGTTTGTGACAGACAAGGCTGCATTATTGGACGGGACGCCTGGGTGCTTGTGTGAGTTAACACAAGTTGTTTGCTCTCTGGGTAGAGTAGATTAGCTATATAGAGAACTCTGCTTAGAGTGGGCTAATTGCTCTGAAAGACAGCCTGAGTAGGTTAGTCTGGGGAACTCACTGCTACTGCGTTATTGTAGAATGAGGAGTTTTGTAGTGACTAAGTCAAGTAACCTGTTTAAAGAAACCATCAAGAATATTGTACTTTAGTAACCATTTAAGCTTTTGTGCCTCATCAAAGAAGTCAGRTGTTTGTTTGATCTTATCAATAAATCTTTTCTCTATTTCAACTTTTAAAGAAGCCTCAGTAGTAATTCATTCCTGTGGGGATAATTCTAATTGCTTTAACATCTTAACATCACAGTCACCTCGGGGAGCTAAGAGAGAGCCATATTGGGTTGGCAGGGAAGAAGTTTACCTCAGAGAGTCATCTTTAATATCCTAAAGTGTTTTAGGTGGTGGCAGCAAATCTACCAGAGTACACATGCTACATCATATACATATAGATGCTCCGTGCCAGAGTCATATTGCTTTTATATTGGTGAAGTGGCGTAATTTATTCTAAGTTATAATACCATGATCATTTATACTGGTGTCAGCAGGTGGGATGTGTGATATATCCCCCCCCCCCCGACAGTATTAAAGGTCCCTTCACCTATATCTATAGTTTGTTAGAGTGGTGACCCCAGCGGTGTTATTTAGAATAGCATACTTATAATAACTCCGTGTCAGGATCTGTTTTCTTTATACCTTACATTGTGGGCTTAATCCTAACTGCAGTTGGAATGTGGTTCTTGTGACTCTTTTCAGATTCCTAACATTGTGTTTATCTCATCTGAAAAAGATGCATCTCGTATTGAAGTTCTCAAAACATCTTATGCTTTATATATCAGCTTCTAGGGGTCAACCTTTAGTGATAACAGTAAGATGTTGCTGCTTTGTTTGTGATAGATTAACATATTCCCCATGATGGCTTCAGACTTGACTCTGCCTACCCAAGCAACCTATTATTTTCCTTTGAACTGGTAGAATAAGAAACATTCCTCTGTTAAACTTGAGAGTGACTTTAACAATAGCATTTTTTCAGCAATCCAAAAGCTATAAAGAGTGGAGAGATATTGAACACTATAAAAAGGTTCTGACTATCAAGCTCATATCCATACATGTTAAAGTAGATGTGAGAAATGTATTTCCTTCAGTCTGCTTGCCTTCCCCTGCTATTTCAGTGCTTATCCAGGGCTCCTTGTTACTGTTCTTTTGTGCTGTCAGAATGTGTTGTTATTGTGTAGTTATAAAGGTTCCCCTTTTTGCCCTAACAATACACTTCCATCATAAAACAAGGCAGCAGGGAGTATGTGCCTTGTTGGCAGGATAATTACTCTTTCCAGTAGGCTTCTAGAAGTACTAGCCGATTCCCAAAAAGGTGTAGCCACTCTGCTTTGTTAAACCACAATTAATAAATAAAAACTACTGCCATACTATGCCTAAAAGTTCTGGAGTGTGGTGAAAGCAAGGTATAATTGCTAATTTTATTCTGGAAGAAATCCACAATTAATTTTAGCACTTTTGTTTCTGCCGTTTGCAGTTCAAGGGTTATTCTAGACAAAATGCATCCATTTTTGGAAGGAGGGACATCATTTTCTGTACCAAAAATACTATTTCCTTCACAGTTAATGCTATACTCAGCCATTTGCAAATTCTACACTGAATAAATTACAAACTAAAAAGATAAATTACACTGGATAAATTACAAACTCTTTTGCTAGGGTATCCTGGCACTTAAGAAAAATGCTTTTCAACTGCTTTTGGACACTTTCACATATTTTCCCATCCCTTATGTGAGGCTCTCAGGAGGTTGTAGGACTGACATTATGGCTAATAGACTACTACCAGTTGCCTAATATGGATAAAAAGCTGTTATATATTGCTTGTTTGCTTACCCTCTCCTTGTCACTCAAGGCCAATGAACCACTATTTTTTATTTATCGTGTCAGGGGCAAACCAGATAATTGTATTACATTTCTAACAGAACAAAAACAAACAAACAGACAAAACACAAAATCTGCAAGCTTGGTAGTTGATTAAATGTCCTTTGACCAGTATCTGGCCACTTGGAGTGCCTCTGGTGTTGCTGCAAGAAGGTCCACCATTGTGCATGTAGCAGGGCTCACGTTGCATTGCAGCAGGTGGTCTGTAGTTTGCTCTTCTCCATACTCGCATGTCGTGGACTCCACTTTGTAGCCCCATTTCTTAAGATTGGCTCTGCATCTTGTGGTGCCAGAGCGCAGTCTGTTCAGTGCCTTCCACGTCGCCCACTCTTCTGTGTGTCCAGTGGGGGAGTCTCTCATTTGGTATCAGCCATTGATTGAGGTTTTGGGTTTGAGCCTGCCACTTTTGGACTCTCTCTTGCTGAGGTGTTCCAGCAAGTGTCTCTGTAGGTCTTAGAAAACTATTTCTTGATTTAAGTTGTTGACATGCTGGCTGATACCCAAACAGGGGGTGAGCTGGAGATGTCACTGCCTTGGTCCTTTCACTACCAGTTGCCCAATATGGATAAAAAGCTGTTATATATTGCTTGTTTGCTTACCCTCTCCTTGTCATTCAAGGCCAATGAACCACTGCTTCTTTTTTTTTTGAAAAGTTTTAAATTGCAAAACTTATTTTGCCTTCTCCATGACTCTCTTCCTCTCAGTGGCTCCTAACAATCAAGTAAATTTATGGGCTGCTGTTGGGAAAAATGTATCTAGGACATCATCACTGATAACTGTACAAAGGCTAACATCATATAAGCCGAAGACTAGTCTTCACAGTGATATTCCCATTAGGACAATTGATGCTATACATCCTACAAATAATGTATCGCTGCTCCAATTCTCTGCAGTTTCAGTGTAATTTTTAGGGTAAAATATTCCTAATACACTATCCCTATGACTAAAGTTCTGAAGCTACACTGACATCTGAATGCAATATTAATGAGCCACCGAAGCAAAAATATTAACATGTCACCAATTCTCCTGAGACCGTGTTTCTCTTATGCTTATTCTCCCCCCACCACAAGATCCAGTTAGTTTCACAACAGCAAAGTTCAAAGCCTGAGAAATCAAGAGGCTCCAGTTTAATAAACAACTCTTTGAACCTTCCTCGGCTGAGATGGAACATCCTCCCCAAACAGCTACAAAGAACTGTTCTTCCAACCATTTCATACATTCAGCTTGAGCAAAATGTTCAGTTTTGAAAATCAATAATGAGCTTGAACAAACTGGAACAGGTAGGTTCATTCTGGAGGCACTGAGAACTCTGAATGTTTTATGAGTTTTCTACTGTATTGTATTGGGCTATGTGATCTACTGTGTCTCATTATAGTACCTATACTGTAAGGATCCCTGGCATTGTTTCATTCTGTTTAATTGTATATGAAAAGCAGTACAGTATGAAAGAAAACAAACAGATATAGATATTTATTTATCGTGTCAGAAGCAAACCAAACAAGTTGTATTGCATTAAAAAACAGACAAACAAAACACAAAAATTTCAGACTTGGTATTCTATTAAATGTCCTTTGACCAGTAGCTGGCCATCTGGAGTGCCTCTAGTGTTGCTGCAAGAAGGTCCTCCATTGTGCATGTGGCAGGGCTCAGCTTGCATTGTAGTAGGTGGTCTGTGGTTTGCTCTTTTCCACACTCGCATGTTGTGGGTTCCACTAAGTAGCCCCATTTCTTAAGGTTGGCTCTGTAACTCGTGGTGCCAGAGTGCAGTCTGTTCAGTGCCTTCCAAGTCGCTCTATTTTCTGTGTGCCCAGGGGGAGTCTCTCATTTGGTATCAGCCATTGATTGAGGTTCTGGGATTGAGCCTGCCACTTTTGGACTCTTGCTTGCTGAGGTGTTCCAGGGAGTTTCTGTAGACCTTAGAAAACTATTCCTTGATTTAAGTTTTTGCCGTGCTGGCTGATACCCAAACAGGGGATGAGCTGGAGATGTCACTGCCTTGGTCCTTACACTATTGGTTGCTACTTCCAGAAACAGATATAGATTAGAGATATTGACATTCAAAATTAAAGAATAATAAGTACCCATAAAACATATCTAAGTAGGCTGAAAATTTAGGTCTGAAAGGGCAGCTTTGAAGCTGCAAGGCCATTAAATGCTAATCAAGGTGGCCAATTCTAACATTAACACTTACCTCCAGCAGACAAGAGTTCTTTCTCCCATCCTGGACATTCTACAAATATATAAACCTCACTTGCTTCATTTCCAACAGACCCCTCAACCTCTGAGGATGCCTGCCATAGATGTGGGTGAAATGTCAGGAGAGAATGCTTCTGGAACATGGCTGTACAGTCCGGAAAACTCTCAGCAACTCAGTGATTCCAGCCATGAAAGCATTCGACAACACGACTCTATTTCTCCTTTCTACTTCAATCCAAGAAAGCTGTGTTGGTTCTAAACCAGTGCTTGACATCCGTGATATACCAGATGAGAGTGAACAAAATGAAATTTAGTCGAGACAAGATAAACGTGCTCTTAGCTGGATTAGCCTGTGCTTTTAAAGCTGTTTACACCCTTCAAAAATGCAGGTTCACAGCTTAGGTATATTCCTGGGTTCCACACTGAGCCTGGAAGCACAGGCTTCAGTAATGGTCAGGAGGGCATTTAGCTTTATAAACAAGCACCTTGGTATCCCTACAGATGTCCTGGTCCCCAAACACTCTGTTTTCCAAATGAAGCACAGAGTGTTTGAGGACCGGGAGATCCGTAGGAATACCAAGGTGCTTGTTTATAAAGCTTTTGTTCTCTCAACCGTGCTATATGCCTGCGAGAAATGGACTATCTACAGACGTCACATGCAACTCCTAGAATGATTCCATCAGCGCTGCCTCTGAAAAATCCTGCAAATCTCTTGGGAAGACAGACAGACAAATGTCAGAATGCTGAAAGAACCAAAGACTATCAGCATTGAAGCGATGGTCCTCCGCCATCAACTCCACTGGACCGGTCACGTTGTCTGAATGCCTGACCACCATCTCCCAAAGCAGTTGCTCTACTCCAAACTCAAGAACAGAAAACTGAATGTTGGAGGACTCAAAGCCAACCATAAAAACTCTGGCATAGACACTGAGAACTGGGAAGCCCTGGCCCTTGAGTGCTCCAGCTGGAGGTCAGCTGTGATCAGCAGTGCTGTAGAATTTGAAGAGGCACGAATGGAGGGTGAAAGAGAGAAACGCGCCAAGAGGAATGCCCATCAAGCCAACCCCGACCGGGACCGCTTTCCACTTGGAAACCGATGCCCTCACTGTGGGAGAACATGCAGGTCAAGAATAGGGCTCCACAGTTATCTATGGACCCACCTCCAGTACACCGACCTTGGGAGACAATCTTACTTGGACAATGAGGGATCGTCTAAATTGTAAGCATAGAAGATCTGATATGAACAAGGGAGAAGGTCTCCTCAGTAGTTTTGACCATATGGAATTACTTTCCTATGTCCTCATGACATTAAAGATGGGATTTGCCACACATTGTGGTGAATTAAGCAGAGGGAACTTGTCACCCTGTGCCTTGTATTGCCCACCTTGCCCTTCATCCCATCCCATTGGGGGAAGTGTCTGCAACCCAGCTTCCCCTCCTTGTTGCCTATGCAACACGAGGAACCTTGCGTGTTGCTGCAGCAGTGGCTTACCATGCTTTCACTTCACTTGGGCTATGAAGACCTCCTGGAAGTAGATTGATGTTGTGGAATGGGAGCCAGTAGGCTCCATAATGCAAGTAAAGTGAAAGTGTCATATGATGGGCAATTTTGCCCGTTTGATGAGGACCCTAGAAGGTCCATAACTAGGTGAAGATCTTTTATTTCAGCGGGCTTTGGGAATTCATTATCTAGGTGGAAACAGTTTTAGTGTTTATCTCTTTTCTTTCTATCTTTCTGATGGTTTCAACTGCTTTAAATTCTGTTGACAATTCCTTCACTTCTGAAGGGAATCTTTTTTCACATTTTTTCAGGCATATATAGATGCCAACAACATTCATGGAGGTAAATTCAGAGTGAATCACTATTTCTGCCTTCATCTTAGTGTTGCAATTTACATACATTTGCAGTATGATTATAAGAGACCACATTACCAGAAAACAGGGGAAGTAAGATACTGAAGCAGAAGGCAAAGATGAAAAGTCTGGATGAAAAGGAGGTAGGTATGGGAGATCAGGAAAAACATTGGCTTCTTTAATCCCCTTATTCATCATAGTGCTGGTTTATATCAAATATCCAGTAAATCTGAAATACTAGCATCTGGGTGGGAGTGGGGAGGACCACAAAAGACAACTATGGTGATGGCTTTTATTGCCCTGTCTTTTTTATCACTTCTGTGCTCAAACTTCTCCTTGACAACAATTCACAAGAAATCCGCTTAAGTGCTGACAGTAAATCAGATTTCTTTCACGTTAGTCTAAAAATTACCGTTATCATTGATTCGAGGCACATGGAAGAAAAATAAAAGTCGTTTCCCCTGCTGTGTTAACACTTGAGGTTTGCCTGAAGCAAAATCTGAGACAAATGCAGCAGGCTTTGCTTACGGTATAGATTTTACTTTCTTTGTCTTGCTGTTTCTTTCTTGAAAAACAGCAAGACCTCTAACATTTGGAGTTTCCTATTCTCCTTTCTCCAGTATAGAATCAGGCATTTGACTGTTTCAACAACATTAAAAATGGGACGGGCCAGTTTCATGCAGTCAAATGGACATTGTGAGGACAAGACACTGAAGAAAGTTGTCTATTATACCACAAACTTAATCCTCACCAGGACTTCCAAACACTGCAAGGTAGAGTTATAGCATTTACAAGTGAGGCAACCCAGGCTGCATCTACACTACCATATAATGCAGTTTCATAATGCAGTTTAACTGAATTGAACTACATTACATGGCAGTGTAGACTCATATAATGCAGTTCAGTGCAGTTAAACTGCATTATGAAGCTGCATTATATGACAGTGTAGATGGGACCCCAAATTACCATGGGGTAAACCATTTAATTTTAAATTAATTACTTGCACTACTGAGTAGATTCTGCAATTATTGTTGCTATTCATGTAGAACACAGAATTTGTGTATGTAAAGGTAAAGGTTTTCTCCTGACATTAAGGTTAGTTATGTCCGACTCTGGGGATTGATGAATGTGATGAATTGCCTACCTTTTAGGCCAGGGAAAGCTCAGGAAGTAGGCTCAAGTATTTTGGCAGCCATTTTATGAGAGGGTGCAATGAGGCAACCATCTTAGAGAACTCATTTCCAGAGGGGGTGGAGCTTAGGAGCAGCCTGGAGGGAAATGTGGAGAGCCTTTGTAATTGGTTTGGAGAAAGTGGGCGAAGCTTAGCCAAAGTGGAGGAAAAAAATTGCCTTTAAGGGTGCATTTTAAAATCTGACAGCTCAGTTAGGTCTGGTGTTTGAAGAGTGGAGTCAGGGTTGGTGGGTTGAAGAAGAGAGTTGGGGTTTGGAAGGGTTAGGAAAGGAGAAGTTAAAGAAGCCATAGTAGGTCAGTTAGTAAAGATAGATAACTATTAGGTAGAATAAGTGGTATAGAGAATAGACAGATCCAAGGGAGAGGACTGTCTGGATTTTTAGGAATTCTAGTCAGAGGGAAGTCTGCTAGTTTCCTGAGGGAGTGAAGAGTTGTTTTTGGAACTAAGCACTGAACTTTTTTTTTAAAGTAACCATAGGCTCCATTATTGCAATCGTTAAGCTTCAGTGCCTGTATTGTTGAAGTTCTCACAAATAAACAACTTTGTTCTTTGTTAAACAACAACTGTCTCAAGAGTGCCTCTATGTGAAATAGTTCCATAGCAGTATAGAGAAACAGAATTTTAAGATTGGTGGCAACGTTTATTTAAAAGAATCTCAGTGTTATTTACCTCAGAGCTCAGAGCCCTGAGTGCAAATCCAGAAACGACCAACTTACTTAAAACCTCTCGCCAAACCAGAAGCTAAACATTCCTTTTTAAGTGTGGTGGTAGCCAGTGATCACAGATAGTTACCTCAGAAAATAATGTGTTGGTGGCAAAGTCTCAATAGCCTCCAAACACTTAATTGAATTTATATAATAATCCTTTTACAAGTGGTGATACAGTTTTAGGATTGTTAGAATAAAGCTCCCAATCTTTCAAATTTTTGGTAATACAGTGGTGGGATCACGAAAGGAAAGGTTTTCCTGCCAGAAGATCGTTGGAGTCAGCTTATAGTTAGAATAAATCCACCAATGTTTTACAATGCTCAACTCAATGTCTAAGCTGAAGAGCCAGTAGACACCTCCAAGGTCATGTGGCCAGCATAATTACATGGAGCACTATTACCTTCCCACCGGAGGGGTATCTATTATCTACCCACATTTGCATGTTTTTGAACTGAAGCTGGGACTAACAGTGGGAGCTCATGCCACTCCCTGGATTCTAGCTGGCAACCTTTTGGCCACTGCGTTCAGTAACTCAGTGCTTTAACCCATTGTGCTAACAGGGGCCCCGTGTGTGTAGAAAGTATTGTTATTTTCCATGTCGAATATTATATTGTGTCTATACAATGGATTCTTTTGTGTGCATATTCTGTTCTCCACAGAATAGGCAGTTTATTTCTGTGCAGAACAAGTTTTTCCTGTACAAAAGAATTGTGTGCATTTTTTTTCACAGAACAAATCTGGAACTGTGTATAGTCCTCAAAACTGTGCAGTTTTGAAAGACTTTCTAGCTGTGAGTATAATGTTGACAATGTTACTTTGTGCTTCCTTCAGGAAGAAAACTAGTGAAAATTATATCCTTATCATTCTCTCCAAGACTCTAGCTCAGGGCAGATGTGTAACATCTAACCAGTTAAGGTAGCGAAGGTAGTTTCATGCTCCTAGTTGTCATTTTTTTTCCTTAGATTTGCATACTTTTTCCAATACCAAGTTTGTCCCACCCACTTCTAAATCCCCTCTGGTTTTCTACCCATTTTTATAACATGTGCATTTGCATAACCAACATACCCTAGTATGTGCATTTTTGGCATCATATTAAAACTGGAGAAATTCACCCCCAAATTATGAAAAATGTGAAATCAAAGGACAATTGTATTCTAATTCATGCATAATTCTGAGAAGTGAAAAATGAGGCGTTTTTTTATTGAAAGAAGTACTGGTGAACCCTTAGTTGCTATAAAAAGAGCAAAATATGAACAAAACACTGAACATGAACAAAACACAGCACTTCAGTTTTTGAAGGCTAAACATTGACACCATGTTCTGTGATTCTCTACTGAGGCTGGTTTTCTCTTTGTCTTTCTGGCTGGAGATAATTGATATGCATAATCTCTCTCTCTCTCTCTCTCTCTCTCTATATATATATATATATACAAAATAAACAATGTTAAAACACTTTATAACATATATATATATATATATATATATATATATATATATATACATACACACACACACACACACACACACATAGATATACAAACTAAACAATGTTAAAACACTTTATAACATGTTAAAAAGGAAAATGCAGAACTTAGCTGATAAGGGACCTTCCTCAGTGATAAATCAATTGTAATCATATCATGCAGTTCCAAACTACATTATGTAGTAAATCCAACCTGAGATTCCAGGACTGGCATTGCGCTTCAGCTACATCCTAAAATCTGTAAAGGACAAAGAAATAAGGATCAGTAACAGTGAGAAGCACATGACAGCTTGATATCATGAAACCAAATAAAACCTAGAGGGATAGAGATAGATGAAAACTGAGAAGGTGTTTGGGGCAGAGCAGCTCTGTGCTCAGAATCACCATAGATTCCCTAAACTAATAATGTCTTTCCTTCTGTGTGTAGAGAATATTTCTGAAAGGATTGTGTTGCAAATCATTTCAAGCAGATACATACTACCATGCAGTGTTTTTCTGTTGACATTTAAAAAAATTATGACAGGTGCCATTCACCCAGATTGCTGCAGTAGCAATTCTATCCACCCTAGAGACACAGCAAAGTAAACCTCACATCTTTTGATATTAAAGTTTGGTGGTCCTCTGAATTCTGAATTCCTAGTTTCCTAAGCAGACACTGTGCTTGAGTCCCGGCTTTTCTAAATTATCAGTGATATGCACTACCACCCTCTAAAGGTCCTGCATGGAACATATATAATATTAATCTGTACAGACTTGATAGAACTGAGCTGATTCAACAGAACTGTTGGAAAATGTGTTGTAAATAGCATGCAGCCCACTTTTGATCAAGTGTTGACTTGAAACTTTGGGCAAAATATAGATCAGCACCTGTAATTATTGTATTATGGCTGGATGTAATGCAACCAATGGGTTGCATTGAGCCTTGAAGGTTCCTTTTGTGACTTGCCTACTTGACCCAAATTCATTATGACTGCCAAAACAGTATCAAAATATTGCATGTATAGGTTTGTGATGGCCTCAGGGACCATTTATTTATGTATTTATTTTGTATCAAAAGCATTGCATAAATTAGTATAAAACTAATAAAAATAGAAGGAGCGCAGGAGGCTAAATATCCTTTGATCAAAAACGGGCAACAGCAATGGCATTGTCTGCAGCCTCCAACAACTCTTCCTCTGTACATGAGGCAGAGCATAGTGGAAAAGCATACATATGCGGAGTTGTCTGTTCTGCTCCTCAGTCACATGAGGTATGGAATTATTTTAGATGGTGCCATTTTGTCAGGTTGTCTTTTGATCTGCCCACTCCACTTCTGAGTCTGTTCAGGGACTTCCAAGTTGCTCATTCTCGGTTTGCCCCTGGAGGAAGATCCTCATGGGGGGCCATCCAGTTGTGATTTCCTGGTCTAGCTGCCCAGAGGGATATCCTTGCTGTTGCTGGGGGATGCCAACAGGAGTGGTAGTTCTCATAAAGCTTTCCCTTGATTTGAGTCTACTGGGAGGAGGCTGGTAGCCATGTAGTGGATGGCTTTCATGGTGCTCAACCTTATTTCTCTCACATTTAGCAGCAACTTTCCATCACACATCCGGAGGGGGGGGGGGGCAATGTCAGCTAGCTTGTAGAGTTTATCAACAGGTGTAGGTTTAAGACATCCTGTGATTATTCTGCATCAGGGAACATGATAATGGTGATGGTGATGATGACGTCTTATCAATGATCAAGGTGGGAAATGATAATACAATAAATTCAATTTTATTAAAATATTATTTTCCTTATGATTTCAAAGAAACAAAGTTGGAGTGGCAGTACTTACAGTCTTTACATTTGTTTCATGCCAGATTCCATGCAAATAGAACTAAAACAGCAGTTTTATGGGCAAGAGATTTGCTGATTTTATGTTCTTGCAAATGGGATGCCAAACTAAATAAATATCAAGTTTGGTCCCAATCAGTGCATAAATGCACTCTGCAGCACAAAAAATTACTGAAATCCAAAATAGTTATTCAGAAGCTGCCCAATATAGTTGACGGATTGCTGGGCTGTTTCCAAAAATCTTGCTATAGTATTAATATTAGTTCCATTATATAACAGGCCAGGCTTTATGTGTTGAGATGGTCAGGCATATGGGATTATACACTTTAGGATATGTGTTTTACACACAGACACACACACCTAATACCTAGAATAGAATAATAAAGTTGGAAGAGAACCCAAGGGCCATCCAGTCCTACCCTTCGCCATGCAAGAACACCAATCTTTAGGAGGAGCTTGAAAACGTGGTTGTTCCAGTGTGCCTTTCCAGAATAAGGAAACTTCTAGCATTATGTCCCAACGCACTTTATCAGAGATCCAGGATATCTGCATACCCATCCCATCCAAACACCCCACCTTATCATGCCCAGCACTTTTAATTTTAATTATTACATTTGGCCTGGCCATTGTTTTTAATTGCGTCATTGGGTGTTGTTAATGGTATTGCTTTGTTGTTGTTTTTTTGAGTTATTGTGTTGTAGTTGTTGCTACTGTTTTTATTGTTGTATTTGGGCTCAGCCTCTTGTATGCTTTACCGAGTCCTTTGGGAGATGGTAGCGGGGTAGAAATAAAGGTTTATTATAATATTATTATTATTAAAGCCCTATTAACAGATGGCTATTCAACCACTGATTAAGAACCTCCAGAGAAAGAGACTCCACCATGCTCCGAGACAGTATTTTCCACTGCCAAATATCTCTTATTGTCAGGAAGTTCTTGTTAATGTTGAAGTAGAATCCCTTTTTTCTGCAATTTGATTCCCATGCTCCATGCTCTAGTCTGCAGAGCAGCAGAAAACAAGCATGCCCCTCTCCCCCTGATATGACATCAATTCAAATATTTAAACATGACTATCATGTCCTCTCTCAGCCTTCCTTTCTCCAGACTAAACATCCCCAGCTCCCTCAGCCACTCCTCATAAGACTTGGCTGCCAAACCTTTCATCATTTTGCTCGCCCTTCTCTGGGCACCATCCAGTTTGTCAATATCCTTCTTGAATTGCTTTGCCCAGTGGTCATAGTATTCCAGGTGAGTTTTGGCCAAAACAAAATAGAGTGGGACTATGGCTATCATATAATGTGGTTTCATAATGCAGTCTAACTGCATTAGAATCATTGAATAATAGAGTGGAAGAGATCACATGAGCCATCTATTCCACTTCCATATGACACTCCCTTTGTTCAAAAGCCTCCAAGAAAGGAACTTGCACTAGACTCTGAAGCAGAGAGTTCCATTGCTGAACAGCTCTTACAGTAGGGATGTTCTTCCTAATGTTCAGGTGGAATCTCCTTTCCTGTAATTTGAATCCAATGCTCTGAGTCCCATTTTCCAGTCACCCTTCCCCACACAACCTAGTTTAAAGTCCACCTTATCAGGATTGCCAGTCTCTGAGCAAAAACGTTCCTTCCTACTTCTGTGAGGTGCAATCCATTTTGTGCCATTGTTCAACAGTGTAGACTCATATAATGCAGTTCAATGAAGTAAAACTGCATTATGAAACAGCATTATATTGCAGTGTAGATGGGGCCTGAGTTATTTATTTATTTATTTATTTATTTATTTATTTATTTTGTGTATTTATACCTCGCACTTCTCAACCCCCAAAGAGGGACTCAGGGCGGCTTCCAGCTGGAACATATTCGATGACTACAAGCAATTTATTTGATTCATTTATTGACACAACAAAATACATATCAAAACAATAATTATAAATAGTTAAAAATATTAGGTTAATACAATAAAATCTGCTAAAAAGAAAACCAGTCTGGTGACAATTGTTCTGTCGAGTTCTGTAATTGAAGGCTCCATTACACTTGTCCATAAACCGTTTCCATAGCCATTGTCGTCATTGTCATAATCAAGTCTGCAAGATTACCCAAAGGACTGGTCCCACGTCCACGTTTTAATTTCCTTCTAAAGGAGAGGAAGGATGATGATGACCTAATTTCCCCGGGGAGTGAATTCCACAGGCGGGGGGCCACCACTGAGAAGGCCCTGTCCCTCGTCCCTCTCAACTGTGTTTGTGACAAGGGCAGGGCCGAGAGCAGGACCTCTCCTGAAGATCTTAAACTTCTAGGTGGGAGGTAGAAGGAGATACATTTGGGCAGGTACGCTGGGTTGGAACCGTATAGGATTTTATAGGTCAAAACCAGCACTTTGAATTGTGCTCAGAACTGGATCGGCAGCCAGTGGAGTTGACATAACAGAGGAGTAGTACACTTCCGTATGACACTCCTGTAAGTAGTCTAGCTGCCGTCCATTGGACTAGTTGAAGTTTCTGAACAGTCTTCAAAGGCAACCTTACCTCAATCCAGGCACTGCACTCCTTTTGATGCAACCTAGAAGTGCAGTGCCTTTTAGCTGTCACATCACACTGTTGACTCAATGTATACCAGGAAAGAAAATATGCATGCTTGGATGGATGGATGGCTGAATAGACAGGCAGGCAGATGATAGAACAAACAGACTGATTTTAAGCATCTAATTTGATGTAGAATTTTTAAAAAATAGTTCCAACATAGACCATTCCTTTTCTTTCTTTTTTAACTTGGCTGTAATAAAGACAGAGGGGTATGAAGAAGAAGAAATAAGCCCTTTGTGTCATGATTCTTTAGAGTCATCCTCTTTACTTATTAATTTCCTAATTTTCTCATCTTTTTTGCCAGGTTCAATGGCAAAGGTTGAATTATACCAAATGACTAATGGCTGTACAGAACCATGGCAACCCACAGATAAGCAGCGAGTAAGAGCAGCAATGAAAATCAGCAGCTTCTTTTAACGAGGATTTGCTGCAATTCACATTAAACTGACCTGGGTTACGGTGTAATGTGATCAGAGCTATGGAGCTATTTTTGAAGAGTTTCTCAGCATATTATTCATCGTGCAGTGCATATTTCATCAGCAGCTGCTCTCCTTCACTGAATAAAGTGCTTGTATTCATCACTTGGGGGTGCTCTTGCCTGATCAGAGACAAGGTGGTGGGACATAGCAAAAACGCAATTGTATGGGGATCATCATTGCTGTTGTCATCCATAATGTTGTAATTAATGCATTTATTTATTGTTTTGTTGATATACCCATTCCATGTTTCCCCACACTCCAAAGTAGTCTCTGTATAAAGAATTAAATATCAACATATTGAACATTAAGGAATAGCCAAAATAAAAACACAAAAAAGAGAAGACGGTTTGTAAAACAACATAAATTCAACAGAAATGTACTGAACTAAAGTGGCAATCCTATACATGTTTACTTGGGAGTAAGTCCCAAATTAGACTTATTGTTGAATACAGAGACATGGGGTTGTGCTGTTTAACCCTCTATGATCATCCTGGCCAGAGGCGGCCCTAGGTAATTTTTGACGGTAAGCAAACAGTATCCCCCCCCCCCCAACCAATCACTGATATATATTTTCTGTTCATCGTGGGAGTTCTGTGTGCCATATTTGGTTCAATTCCATCATTGGTGGAGTTCAGAATGCTCTTTGATGTAGGTGACTACAGAGGTGGCCCTAGGTAATTTTCAATGGTAAGCAAACAGTATTTTGGCACCCCCCCCCCCCCACCAATCACTGATATATATTTTGTTCGTCATGGGAGTTCTGTGTGCCATATTTGGTTCAATTCCATCATTGGTGGAGTTCAGAATGCTCTTTGATTTTAGGTGACTATACATCCCAGTAACTACAACTCTCATATGTCAAGGTCTATTTTCCCCCAAGAGCGCCTCAAGAGCGCCCCTGGGCAAAATCTACTATACTGCAAATCCTTACTTTACGTAATGGGTTGAGCCACCCCTGATCCTGGCAGAGCACTGGAAAGGAATCCCATAGAGACCTATATGAATGCTACATATACATACATGCCAAGACTGGTGTGAAAGTCATTAGTCTTTTCAAACCGAGGCCTTGATTATTCTTAGTCCTGCTATCTCTCTATCATCTATCCACCCACCTAACCATCTTTCCACCTGCTGTTTCCACTATATCAAGCAAACTGAAGGAGTGGTAAATACAGCAGAACAAAAAGCAGATGACAAAGTAAACTCTCCCAACTGATATTCTCCAACTATTCTTGTTAATCCACTATTATCTTTGCATTAATTGCTTTTAAAATGTCTCTCCTCTTCCTTCTACTTTCTCCCTTTGTCTTCAGTTTATTTCAGCTTCTACCAACAGACTTCAAAGTGTAAAATTAGTTTGCATTCACTTAACTCATCAGAGGTGAAAAGAAAGGAGCTGGAATCTCACCCTTCCCTGTAGGCTCTGGCAAAAGCAAACTGCAGTCTGTTGTAACTTGTGTGTACTTCCACAATTATAACTTTTGAGTACGATTGAGCTAATTGAGTAAAGGAAAGGATGAGTTGATTGAGTGATTGAGCTATTTAGTATAGAGGACTATTGAGATAGTTATTGAGCTCTTTTTGCTTCCTCTCCAAACTAATCTTGGGCTGGAATAGGGAAGGCCTACATTTTCTAAAAGATAGTAGCTCAGGGTTGGGGTAAAAAGATCTCAGGATTTTTTCTACCATTTGGAGGAGAGCAACTCAGCGACTAGAGGAAAGAAGGAAAGAAAGAACATCTCTATGGTTTCACCAATTGACTGTTTTGTTTGTAACTTTGCCAAGCTGTGCCAAGTTTGCAAGGACTTTGAGAAAGAAATATTCTGTTTTGGTGTTCAAAACCTGTAGTAGCCTCAGTTGCTGGGAATCTCAAGCTTTAAAGAAAGACCCCCGCGGTCCGCCCAGACAAAGAGAGAAGCACATCTTAGTTTTATTTTTATAGGATCTAGGTGTGACGGCACAGCAATGGAGGCACTTGTTGATACAGCTTGTGTAAGATACTAGGGCTGGGTAACCATGGAAAAATTTGTTTCTAAACTCGATTCGTTTTTAGGGGGTTTTTGCATTTCGTTTTTTAAAAGAATTCCGAAATTTTCCTTTAAAAAAGTTCAAAATATACGAAATTTTGTAAAATTACGAAACAATTACGGAACGATTTCGAAACAATTACGAATCGATTCGTTAATGGCGGACGCGATTGCGCAATATGCTAAAAAACCCTCCAAATGGGACAGGGGGAACTTCTGAAGCTTCCCTCTCCCTCTGTTGTTGACTGTTGGTGTGATAATTTATTTTTTATCACTGATAAAACAAACAACAACCCTAAAACTTGCACCAGACATATGGAAATAATTACGAAACAATTACGAAACGATTTCGAAACAATTACGAAACAATTACGAAATAAATTGAAAAAATCCGTTTCGATTTTTAATTACTCCTGCATGGCTCAATATCGGATCGTAAGCTAATTTAAATATGAATTAATAACGAATTATGAAATTAACGAACGAAACCGCCCAACCCTATAAGATACATCACAGCGTTCTTCTATTGTGATTGGTCCGACAGGTAGGGCTCCCAGGGAAACCCCATGTGAGCTGCTCGCAGCAGGAAGAGCCATGATTGGCTTCCATGTGGCCCCATTACAGACGAAAAAAACATGATGGCTGAGCCCTTACTGTTATGGCCATCTGACCAAGCCAAACAAGCTGTATTGGCCAAAGGGAACTAACAAAACCAAATCCATGTACAAGCCTATTGTATATGGGGAGAGAAGCTCCCCATATATACTTATATGTGTCTCACTTCAATGAATTTAGGTCATACTGTTACAAGATACGTTTTCATACAGGATACAGTCTCCACCATCTTAAGCTATTCATTTTCAAATGATTATTCTTTGACATGTACAATTCTGAAAGCCCTAAATTAAAACACAGCAGAAGGTGACCATTTTGCCCTGACAGCATTCTTAAAATGATGGCTCTCCACTTTTTAAAATCAAATTTATGTCAAGAATAAGAACACTTCAACAGACACATTAATAGATAATGAAGACTGGTTGAATATGGAATTTCAATTAAAATGGGGGAAAAAACATATATAAGAGCAGCTTAATGCTATTACATCCAGTAATACATCCATACACGCTGCAATGAAATGAGAACATCTTGTCTCTTGCTAGAACAGATAAAATTATATATTGCACATGTACATTAAAATAAGTTAGGGATTAGGTGTTCTTCATTAGAAAGCTGGGAAACAATAATGAGTCGTGCAGTAATCTATACAAATCCACAAAACATTACAGCAAAGAAAATTTCACCATTTAATAAAAATATCTACAAAAGGAGTAGCATTCATGTGCATTGAACTTCGTAGGACAAAACCAATATCTTGTACTATAACTCCCCTCACTTTTTAATATACTAGTTGGGGTTGATGGGAGTTACAGATCAGGAGTACTTAGAAGACCTTGGTTACCACACTAATATTAGGTGAGCTAAAACTTGTGTCTTCTTGAGAAGAATTCTAATTACACAAATAACTCTGCATTGCTTGGAAGATACCCAGCCTTGCTACTCTCAGGGATGAAATTGTTCAATGTATTGTCGAAGGCTTTCATGGCCGGAATCAATGGGTTGTAGGTTTTTTCGGGCTATATGGCCATGTTCTGGAGGCAATTTTTCTCCTGACGTTTCGCCTGCATCTATGCCAAGCATCCTCAGAGGTAGTGAGGTCTGTTGGAAGTAGGAAAAATGGGTTTATATATCTATGGAATGACCAGGGTGAGACAAAGGACTTTTGTCTGCTGGGGCTAGCTGTGAATGTTTCAGCTGATCACCTTGATTAGCATTCAATGGCTTGGAAGGGCCTTGGGGGAATCTTTTGTTGAGAGTGATTTTATGTGCCTGTTTGTTTCCCCTCTGTTGTTTTGCTGTTGTAATTTTTGAGTTTTTTAATACTGGTAGCCAGATTTTGTTCTTTTTCATAGTTTCTTCCTTTCTGTTGAAACTGTCCACATGCTTGTGGATTTCAATGGCTTCTCTGTGTAGTCTGACATGGTGGTTGTGAGAGTGGTCCAGCACTTCTGTGTTCTCAAATAAAATTGTTGTTTATCATAGTCCCTTGCCTAGTGTTTCTTCACAGCACTCCAACTTAGTTCTGATTGCTAGACCTTTTTTATACATTTATGTATTGTGTTTAAATAATTCAAGGAACCCAAGGTAGTGTGGAAAGTTTTTAATCACTCATAATACATCTTCCCGGCAAATTAAGGTAGGAACAATTACTGGTTCATGACAAGCTTTGTAGCTGTGTTAGGATTTGGATGCAGTTCTTCTCAAGTCCTTGTCATTTTCTCTAGCCACTTCACTGGCTAAAGCATAGAAGGAAATATAAATAAATACATATCTGTGTGTTCAGGAAGGCACTCTAGTGGTAAACATTATGTCCTTGACTGCATCAGTACTCATCATACTTTTTGCTGAGAAGTTCAGCCTTGAAACCACCCCCACCTCCCAGACTTTATTTATCCTTGCTTATGTAAAAGTGAAAGAAGTGGCAGCTACAACTAATAAAAATGTAACATCCCAACTGTTGTTGTGTGTTTGTTTTTGAAACCACATATCACTGCTCTTGCACTGGCTTCCCATCTGCTCCTTAGCTTAAGTCAAGATATTGATCTTGTCCTATGAATTTCAAAAAATTTGAACCATGATGTCTCATGGTGAATCTTGATGTGCTGTTTGTCATGTAGAGGCACCAGATCAGCTCCACAAACATTATCTGACACATGGAGCAGATCAAGTATAACACAGGATGAGACCATTTAATGTGACATTGGTCAATGTTACCTGATATCTCTGATAATCTGGATAGTCTAAATAATCTGGAGCTTTCCCAAAATTCTGTGTTATCCAGAGACTTTGGACCCATGCAATCAACTGTACTGCTTTCTATTCAAGAAACGGCACAGTTGATTATATGCTATCCCTCCTCCTGGCACCTGCCTTGCTCATCTACCTTACCTTAGTTGTGCCAACAGGGCAGCAAAATGATACTGAACTCTTCTTGGTCAACAAAATCATAACATACAAAACAGCTAAGCAGGCGCCACCCTGACAAGGGAAGAAGACAAAAGCTTATTGACGGAGGTTCAAAGAAATACCTTGATTGTCTACATTCAAATCTTGTGCAAGAGGCTGTCATGAAATGAGGGGTACTCGGCACTTGAAGTCTTAAAGGGAACAGGCTTTTGTGACATCAAAATCCTCTACAGCAGTGGTTCTCAACCTGTGAGCCCCTAGATGTTTTGTCCTTCAACTCACAGAAATCCTAACAGCGGGTAAACAGACTGAGATTTCTGGGAGTTGTAGGCCAAAAAACCTGGGGACCCACAGATTGAGAACCACTGCTCTACAAGCTTAGTATCTCTTCTCTGAAATACTTGATACTAGAAGCATTATAGATTTTTGATTTTTTTCACATAATGAGATTTCTTGGAGATGCGACTCAAGTCAAAGGATGAAATTCATTTATGTTTCGTATACACCAGTCAGGGCAAACTTTGGCCATCCAAGTATTTTGGACTTGAACTCCTTCCATTCTTAAGAACCGGTAAGCTGGGATTCCTGGGATTTGAAGTTCAAAACACCAGGAGGACCAAAGGTTGCCCATTCCTATTTACCCTATACACCAGTGGTTCTCAACCTGGGGTCCCCAGATGTTTTTGGCCTACAACTCCCAGAAATCCCAGCCAGTTTACAAGCTGTTAGGATTTCTGGGAGTTGAAGGCCAAACACATCTGGGGACCCCAGGTTGAGAACCACTGCTATACACGTATATGCACAATATTTTTGATTATTTATTTCATGAAACAAAGTTTGCTTACAATGAACCATTAAAAAAACAAAAGAGTCACTTTCTCAGTCACCCATGTGAATGTTTGAGGTTCAGGAAAATTTTAGGTCTTGGAAATAGGAATTATTGTATAAGATATGTTCAATCAGTATTTAGGGTCAGAAGAGTAGATTTTATTTGACCCTACTCTTAACATCATTCCTCCTTCGGTGTTGTTTTTTGCATGACTCCGTGTTCTTCTATTTTCTGTCACCATTTGAGTCACATTAATCAGTTTTATATTCATTTCCTCTTCATTCTTAAAGATGTAAGTCAAATCTGGTTTTGAGGATATTTTCCCCTAAACTGCAACATTAAGGCAAATTGGTCACAAAGATATTAGATAAGTATGCCTTCCAAGTGGAAGTTTATCAATTATTTTGGTGGTACAAGAATCCCAACTACAAGTTATGTAATGCAATATACTTATAACTTTTCTTTATACCTTTTCACATGGGAATAGAATCAAGGCAATGCATTCATCGATAATGCATTAGCTAAAAGCTTCTAAGCACAATATAATCATAATATATGAAGTGCTTTGACATCAGGGACTTTAAGATGGAGAGTTATGTTATCCATTAAGGTGGGGGGATAGGGTAGGAGACGAAAACTGACTCTGATTGTTCCAATCCAGTTGGGGGATTCTGTGTGCTGAGAAGAAGGCTGCCACACCCCTACTTTCCAGGAAACAGGAAAGAGATAATTCAAATTCACAACTAGTCACAAAAGTGAAGCTCTAAAAGAACATACAGATTTTTTTTTTTAAAAAAAATAACCATAGAAGTTGTATTTTGATATAAGTTAGAAATATTTTAAGATATAAATAAAATAAATATCCATATAGTCTGATATCTCTGGAACTTCCTCCATGGAGAAATATGTATGACCATATTACTGCTGTTTGTGGATTGATTGAAAAAAAAGATTGAAAAACTCTCATTGCTCTCTGCATTTGATATTTATGAAATCTTTAGCTCCTCCTAGTGTTGAAGTTGTTGAGTTTAACATTGTTAATTCTATTTTCATGTGTTCTGTAATTTTACACACTTTCTTTTTGGGAGCGTATGTCCTGAAAGATAAGTTTAACAACCTTCTTCATCTTAACAAGACGTTGTTTCTGAAAGTTATTATCATAGCAGTGTTGGTCCTTGTGCATTCTGCTGTAGGAATCAGCTGTTTATCCCAAATTAGGAAGGTTTGGATTAAGAGACTTGCAAAAAAGGCTTACAAACTTTGATTTGTTATTAATAAACTTTTTGGTTTTCAAAAAAGACTTACACAACTGTGCATTTTGCTATAAGAATCAGTTGTTTATTTATTTATTATTATTTATTTCAAAGTTTTCTATACCGACCTTCTCAACCTCTTTGAGGGACTCAGCCCGGTTTCCAACCATAAAAACACATACAATCATTAAAATATCATAGTTCACAATTACAGTAACACATTTAAAATGACAATATATATAAAACTACGGTGGTCAGTCGTCATATTAAAATCAAATATGCATCATCTTCCATCCAGAATCCTAGGGTGTTTTCTCATTCATCGAAAGCCTGTCTCCACAACCACGTCTTCACCCGTTTCCTAAATGTCAGGATAGACAGGGCGGTTCTGACCTCCGGTGGGAGAGAGTTCCAGAGTCGTGGGGCCACCACCGAGAAGGCCCTGTCCCTCATCCTCATCAGACGCGCTTGCGAGGCCGGTGGGACCGAGAGCAGGGCCTCTCCAGACGATCTTAATAATCTTGATGGTTCGTAGGGGAGAATATGTTCAGAGAGGTAAACAGGGCCGGAGTTGTTTAGGGCTTTATAGGTTAACACCAGCACATAAGGATTTTTTTTGGTTTAGAGAATTGCATGTAGTATACTATGTACAAGCTTCTAATACATTTAATGTTACAGTACTATGAGCATAGATATGATATACATTCTTATGATTATATAACTGTTAGGGCTGGGCGGTTTCGTTTCGTTAATTCGTAATTCGTTAATAATTCGTTAATTTTTTCAATTACAAAAGGATAACGAACCATTCTGGAGCAATTATTAAAAAAAACGAATTTTCAAAAACGTTTTGTAAATGCTTCGTATTTCGATATTGTATTCGTTTCGTTATTGTTTTGAGGTCGTTTCGTTATTATTTCCGCATGTCTGGGCCAGTTTTATGGTTGAATTAGTGAAAAAAAATTATAATATCACACCAACAGTCAACAACAGAGGGAGAGGGAAGCTTCAGAAGGTTTTGGAGGTTTTTTAGCGTATTTCGCGGTCGCGTCCACCAATAACGAATCGATTCGTTATTGTTTCGGAAATCGATTCGTTAATTTTTTACCATTTACGAAATTTCGTAAATATCGAACTTTTTAAAAGGAAAATTTTGTAATTATTTTAAATATCGAAACAAAAAAACCCCCCAAAATACAAATCGATTTTAGAAACAAATTTTTCCGTTGTTACCCAGGCCAGATAACTGTATTACTTTTTGGTGTATGGTGGCCTTTTGCTCTTGGACAATGCTCCTTTAACACAATGATATGGGCATGTTGCTCAGAGAGGTAAACCAACATCTGATCACCCCAGAAGTAGTTCCAGATATTCTATGTGGAATAAAGTAAACAAGAAAGGGGAACATGGTTCTCAAATTCAAAGTAATTATCTCTGGCTTCCTGGAAACAGATAGTTATATCAAGACATTCTCCATATTTCCTTAAGTGGTACAAGGGAAGATTTTTAATGCCTTTATTCTTCTTAATATTAAGCTTAAGGGAACAGATCAGCATTAGCATCATCCTCATGAAAATGATTTTTGTATCCTGTTCTTTCATTAAATTATACTCAAGACAGCTAACAAATCCACACATGTACAATAAAATTTGATTAAAAACATTAATTGACATTAACAAGCAAAGCTTTAAATAACACACTGGCAAAGGTAACATCAATACAATCACTTTAAAAACTGTTAAGACAAATGTCAAGACTTTTTCCAATCAGCTTTCAAAGGTGAACAACACAAAAGTACCCACTAGTACAAAACATTACAAAAGTTGGGAAAGAAAGGTATTGTGCACACACTATCAGAAGACTGCTAAAACAGCAAAATTCTCATGCTTGGCCTTGGCATATTGTTTCAATTTCTGAGTCTAAACTTGAAATACATGAGATAAGAGCAACATTAGAAGGTGGAGGAAACACATGACTGCAACGTCCATGGACACTACATCTAGTGGGGTGATAACATGGAAGTTTTGTATCTAGCTGCTTTCTTCTATTTGCTGTACTTTAATATTTGAAAATCTTCAAATCTTAATTTTATTTTAAATCTTTATTTTAAATGCTCCTTCTCTCCCCCTCCCCCTCTAGTGGGTAGTATTGTGATATTTTAAGAAATAAATGTTTTTCAAAGGAAAGAAATGTTTGAGCTTTTGTTGAATAATACCTTCTCACTTTAGAAAAGCACTATCTCTCCATCAAAACTTCAGTATGTCTCTCTCTCTTGGATTTTCTCTCTCTCTATAACTGGGTCTTGGAAAAACTACATTTTCTTTCTATCTCAACCTCTGAATTTCCTTGTTTTGATTCTAGTCCTTCTCCTCTGTGCATCACCTCTGTGCACTAAAACTGAGGGGAGGGGGAGCTCGGAAAGCCCTCCCATTTGTTTTATCTTGCTGTAATATATTGTCTGGGCTTGGCCTCATGTAAGCCACCCCAAGTCCCCGTCGGGGAGATGGTGGCGGGGTATAAATAAAGATTATTATTATTATTATTATTATTATTATTATTATTATTATTATTGCCATCAATGGTGCAAAAGTTTCGTTCTTTCGGATGCAGAATAAAAGCACATTCAGATAGGCACCTCATTTTTTGGAAGTTGCAAACAAAAATGAAAAGGAGCCAAATGATTGAAACAAAATGAAACGGTTAGTGCTTCCATACAAATGCACAAGACTAGTAACCATACCCCTTTAGCTCTCACTCTCAACACTGGGATGCCACAGGGCTGTGTGCTGAGTCCTCTGCTTTATACTCTTTACATATATTATTGAACCCCTTCCATCATAGCAACATCATTAGCAAATCTGCAGATGATACAACAGTGATGGGACTTAGCTCTGAAGACGATCAGTTTGCCTATAGGAATGAGGTGGATCAGCTGCTCTCGTAGTACAGAGACAATAACTTAACACCAATAAGACCAAGAAGCTCATACTAGACTACAGAAAGAATAGATCAGAAATTCAGACCTTGGTCATAAATGGAGATCAAGTGGAACAGGTGGCAAGTTTAAGTTCCTGGGTGCCACTGTTAAGGAGAATCTGACCTGGGGCACTCATACGGCAGTGTTGGTTAAGAGAACCTAGCAGAGATTGTACTATCTGAGATTTTTAAAAAGCCAACAGCAAAATGAAAAACTGCTGGTGACTGTTTACTGCTGTGCTATAGAGAATGTCCTAACCTACTGCATCTGTGCATGGTTTGGCAGATTGCTTGCACTCCAAATACTGCCCAGGGAATCAGTGGTTGCCCTCTCCCCTCAATGAAATAACACAGTGCCATAGCCAGAAAAAATGAGGGAGGGGAGGGGAGGGAGGTTGAAAAAAAGTGAATCATGACGAGTAGTTCCATAACACAAAATTATTTAAATAGTATGGTTGATTCTATATTTTGTATAGAGTTAATTAAATCAATGTAATATTTACTTCTCATAGACTTAGCATGGGGATTTGATTAACCAGTTAGAATTAATGAGTAAACCAGGTTTTTTTTACCTTAAAATTTTTAAGGGTTGGGATTGGACCCTTACCTCCCCCCCCCTCCCAGCTACAGCCTTGGAAGAACATTATATGTCCCTCTCAGCCTTAAGAAAGCTCAGAACATTCTTAAGGACCCATCTCACCCAGTATATTCTATCTTTGAATTATTACTATCTGACAGATGGTACAGGATGATAAAAGCAAGGACAAAAACACTGAGCTATAGCTTTTATCCTAGAGCTGTAACTACACTGAACTCCATGGTTTCACATTGATGTGGGGACTGTGCAGTGGTGGGTGAAGTGTGGAGAAATGGGTGTGTTGTTTTTGTGATGTGTGCTAGGAAAAGCATTTAATTTCATTGTACAATGTACAATGACAAAATTATTCTTTTCTAGTCTATTCTATTTTGAGTCAAATCTCTTTTCCAGAAAACAAGTGATGCCCCGCTTACATACTGTCAGATAGGTAGCAAATTGATCATTTTAATTGGGGTGACTGACCACAGATTTATTGGGTTACTTGAAAACTCCTGGCTTCAAAATTTCCACCCACCATCTCCAATTTTTGAAAGTTACCTGAAGAATCAAAAGTCACATTATCATCAAAAGCCAGCAATCTGACTAATAACAATAATATTATTGAATATTATCAAACGTCGTGTGTTACCATTATTCAGACATACCTTACTGTCTGTGCTCATATTTCTTTCTGTTCTGTTTCTAAAATAAGGGCCTCGAATGAATGTTCCTCCCCAAGAAGAGCAGGAATTAGATGCTTTAGTGATTACCCACCATGCTTATGTACGACTGTGGGGGGGGGGGGGGCAAGGCCCTTATTCAAAGCCTGCCAAATTATGCACATCCATCAGACAGATCTTTAATTACCATTACAGCAAACCACTTGACACATCTTTAATTAAATCTCTGTCACTCTGGTGATGTACAGTCCTAATCACACAGCACTTTAAAGATTGTGTATAATAAAGGTACTAGTTGTCTTGATAATGTGCAACTGCCCAGCTACAGTCTAGGAAACAAGGACAATTTGCACCTTTTCAAGCACCTATTTTAAAGAGTGTGGCCCTGGGTTAATCTTCACATTCAAGATTAAAAATCAGCCTTTCTAAATAAAATTGAAATTTAAAAATAACTCAAATAACAAAAACAGCAATAATGAGTTGAAAATAGGTCCTTGGAGCTATAGTGAGAATAGCCTTCTAGAGCAAAACTTAGAAAGGGGTTCATTTTTCTTTTCTGGACTATAACATTAACAGAATGGGAGCTTTTTTGGTCAAAAAGCTAACTTTTCCCAGCTGTGCTATAGAAAAACCATAAATTTATGTAATCAGATATCTGAACTTAGGTTGAGAATTCTAAATACCCGTCTCTTAAATTCAAATATCAAGATTCAGAGGATGTTGACAGGGCAGTTAAACTGGAATCATAATGATATAAATGTATAACACGAAAGGGCTCCAATATATGTATAGAATCTTGATAGGTCAAGCAGTTGCGTATTGACTCAACATCTCTACTCTTGTTGAAACTATCAATCAAGTCAAGGTGTTTATTTGATTTCCAGAAAATAAATAAATATTTGATTGTACATCGTATACATATATTTTAAAGTTTTGGCAGTCACCTCTCCACCAAAGTCAACATCGACACCGAACTACAACACCGCCTGAGCTCTGCGAGTGCAGCATTTTGAATGAAGCACAGAGTGTTTGAGGACCGGGACATCCGTAGGGATACCAAGGTGCTTATCTATAATTGTCCTCCCAACCCTGCTATATGCCTGCGAAACATGGACTGTCTACAGGCATCACATGCAACTCCTAGAACAATTCCATCAGTGTGGCCTCTGGAAAATCCTGCAAATCTCTTGGGAAGACAGGCGGACAAACGTCAGCATGCTGGAAGAAGCAAAGACCACCAGCATTGAAGCAATGGTCCTCCGCCATCAACTCAGCTGGACCAGCCACATTGTCTGGATGCCCGACCACTGTCTCCCAAAGCAGTTGCTCTACTCTGAACTCAAGAACGGAAAACGGAATGTTGGTGGACAGGAAAAGAGATTTAAAGATGGGCTCAAAGCCAACTTTAAAAACTCTGGCATAGACACTGAGAACTGGGAAGCCCTGGCCCTTGAATGCTCCAGCTGGAGGTGAGCTGTGACCAGCAGTGCTGCAGAATTTGAAGAGGCACGAATTGAGGGTGAAAGAGAGAAACGTGCCAAGAGGAAGGCACATCAAGCCAACCCCAACCAAGACCGCCTCCCACCTGGAAACCAATGCCCTCACTGTGGGAGAAGATGCAGGTCAAGAATAGGGCTCCACAGCCACCTACGAACCCACCCCCAGGACACCGAACTTGGAGGACCATCATCCTCGGACTACGAGGGATCGCCTAAATAAGTAAGTAAGTAAGTAAGTAAAACATATATTTTAAAGTTTTATTTATTATGTTGTTATTTACATACAAGCTGTAACCAAGCATTGAACAGGCATCATTTTTGCACAGGAAGCGAAATGAAACAAAACTAATATCTGAAGCATTCTGCTTGTTAGAATGGTTGTCTCTGGCAGAACGAAAAAGCTATCACACAAAAAAAACAAACCCTGTTTTGTTGCAATCTAAGGCACTGCTCTAAACGTCCTAAAACATTTGGAAACAGCAAAATGTACAGGGAGAAGAGCCTTTGCACTAAAAATAAACTCTCTGCACTAGAAAACAAGCTCTGAGGATGCAGGCAAAACGTCAGGAGAGAATGATTCTGGAACATGGCCATAAAGCCCAAAAAACTTAGAACAACCCAGTGATTCTGGCCATGAAAACTTTCAACAATAAACTGGGAGGAAGCTTAGTGCTGATGTAGCTGCTGCCAACTATTGAGAAAACAGCTCTTTAAAAAGGGACACCAAGGATGCTTGCCATAGATGCAGGTGAAACGTCAAGAGAAAATGCCTCTAGAACATGGCCATATAGCCCGAAAAAACCTACAACAACCCACGGACACCAAACTGTTTGGGACACAAGGACCAATGCAATGCTTTCAGAGCCCAATCCTTCATGCGAGGAAATCAAGTCAGAAGGAGTTAATGCTACGCAGGTTGCTCAACAACTGCCTTGAAGGCCAAAAGAAAGCACACCCCAAGGACACACCCAACCAACAGAACAAAATAAAACACACAATGTCAAGGGTCTAATACTGGTTTTATGTACACACACATACACAAGTAATACTTACATGGTGTGAAAGAGCATGTCATGTGTGTATGCACTTTTCTCGAAAGAAGGGTTCAAACACAACTGATGAAAACGGCATGAATTCATGAGTTGGGCAAATTATGTGAGAGATGAACAAGCGGATGGCACAGATTTTCTTCCTAGAATGCTTTAAAGATCATAAAATCATGGAATATGTAAACAGGTGAAAGAATAGATGGCCTACACCACTCCCAATTATTCTGTTGATTAATGACTGGATAGATGGCTTGTTTCCCATTTTATATTGATTTTAAAGATTTTTATTATCTTTATTTTTCCCCCTGTTCTAAATTGATCCAAGAATAGAGAATATAAGGTTTAGCTGTTCACACAAAAGGGACTACACCATAACCCTTTGTAAGTCACTCAGATTGCCTGGAAAATTTCAAAAGGGCAGCTGATAACAGAATCTTGTGTTAACAGAATCTTGTGTGTCTATGCTCTGAACTCTGGCTTCCAGAGAAAATCTATGTACAGCAGAGTGAGAGCTGTGTGGCTTATGGGTCGTACAATTACCACTCTTGTCTTTGGGACAACCCAAACCCTGGCTCTGCCAAAGAAATCTGAGTGTAGCCAGAAAAACACTTTAAAGGGGTTCAGAGTACATAAATATGCTACTTCAGGAGTTGTTCCACACTGAAACAGCAAAACCCTTTTCTCCAAAAGCCCCAAACCCAACCCAGAGTGACATTACATCATTGTTCGACATCAGAATTGCAGTCATGATCTCCCTGAAGTTCAGAGCTGCTCAAAATCAGTTAGCATAGTTCTCTGAGTTGTTGTATAAAGCTGCAGCCTGAATTCCCGTCTGCTGTTTTTCACAATGAAGAGTGTTTTCTAGCACATTGTCTCCAAGGACAACTTTGAACTGTTTTGGAGCATCCTCAGTCTTCCACATTTTGATTGTATTTCTCACCATTGTTGTCATTTTCCCTTTGTCAGGGGACTGTCTAGTCACTTTAGCATGATTCTGAGCAGTCTGAACGCTACATGAAATTAATTAAATACATTTCTAAAGGCACATTAGTGCCAATAGGAGCAACATAAAGCTTAGCAAGTGAAGCATTTTATTATAGAGATTTGTTTGTGTATTTTTTAAAGTCAGAATCCCTCTTTCCTTAAAAGAAAAATAAGTTGTTTATTGTATCTAAGATAGAAGGAGAAAGGAGGAGGGGTATATGAATATGTGAAGAAAATTTAATCAGGATTAACAACAACAATAAAGTTGGGTTGTTGTAGGTTTTTTCAGCCTATATGGCCATGTTCTAGAGACATTTTCCCCTGACGTTTCGCCTGCATCTATGGCAAGCATCCTCAGAGGTAGTGAGGTCTGTTGGAACTAGGAAAATTGGGTTTATATATCTGTGGAATGACCAGGGTGGGACAAAGAACTCTTGTCTGTTGGAGCTAGGTGTAAATGTTTCAACTGACCCCCTTGATTAGCATTTGATGGCCTGGCAGTTTTTTGGTGTGGCTTGTTAGTGCCTGAGGGAATCTTTTGTTGAGAGGTGATTGGCTGTCCCTGATTGTTTCCTCTCTGTTGTTTTGCTGATGTAATTTTAGAGTTTTTTTTAATACTGGTAGCCAGATTTTGTTAATTTTCATGGTTTCCTCCTTTCTGTTGAAACTGTCCACATGCTTATGGATTTCAATAAAGTTGTTTCCCAATAAGATGGATGGAGAAGATACAATACAATCCACTTATCCACAGATTCATGCTCTCAAAACATGTCCCTCCCACCAAGAAGTGTCTCTCTGGGTCATGGGTCTACAGGCCAGATGCGGCCCACCAGGGCCACTGACCTTCCTCCACCCTAAACTTTAGACTTAATGTCACCCTAAATCTGAAACAACTTCAAGGCACAGAACAATAACAATCCTAATTAAATTGACTAGAGCATCAGCCAAAAACAAGTCCACACTTCCCACTGAAATACTGGTAAGTTTATGTTGATTAAAATTGTTCTGCATTTGAAATATTGTATTGTTCTTTCATTGTGGTTTTGGGTTTATTTGCACTACAAATAGGATGTGTCCAGCGTGAATAAGAGCCCTCGTTGGCACAGTGGGTTAAACCCCACTGCCGAAAGGACTGAAGACCGACAGGTTGCAGGTTCGAATCCGGGGGCTAGCGCTGATGAGCTCCCTCTATCAGCTCCAGCTCCTCATGCAAGGACATGAGCGAAGCCTCCCACAAGGATGGTAAAACATCAAAACATCTGGGTGTCCCCTGGGCAACGTCCTTGCAGACGGCCAATTCTCTCACACCAGAAACGACTTGCAGTTTGTTCAATTTTTTTCAAGCTAATAGTTTGGCCCCCCAACAGACTGAGGGACTGTGAAGTGTCCCTAAAGTTCGAGGACCCCTGCTCAAGATCATCCAGTGCCATTCTATGGCAAACGTATGGCCCAAGTATAGTCAAAATGCACAGGATTTACTGTTACCCATGAGGGTTCTTGGAACATATTCCACCATGGGGGTTGTATATTTTATGTTAAGGTTAGTTAGGGGACAGAAACGTGTGTTTATTAGGCTTGGGTAACCACGGAAAAATTTGGTTCTAAACTCGTTTTGTTTTTAGGGGGCCCTTGCGTTTCGTTTTTTTTAATAATTCCGAAATTTTCCTTTTAAAAATTTTTGAAATATACGAAATTTCGTATAATTACGAATCGATTCGTTAATGGCGGACGCAATTGCGCAATATGCTAAAAAAAACCTCCAAATGGGACAGGGGGAACTTCTGAAGCTTCCCTCTCCCTCTGTTGTTGACTGTTGGTGTGATAAAACAAACAACAACTATAAAACTTGCACCAGACATGCGAAAATAATTACGAAATAATTACGAAATAATTACAAAATAATTACGAAATAATTACAAATAATTACGAAATAAATTGAAAAAATTGTTTCGAATCTAATTTACTCCTCACACTATTCCTGCATGGCTCAATATTGGATCGTAAGCTAATTTAAATACGAATTAATAACAAATTGCGAAATTAACGAACGAAACCGCCCAAGCCTAGTGTTTATGAATATAAGCAACTCATGAAATATATACTTCATGCAGTTATGTTTTCAATTTAACAATTGATCTACCTTTTTTTCCTTCCAAATATTTTTTTATCAAACTTTTACTAGGAAAGTGGAGGGTGGGGGTGGGAGAGAAGGGAAGGGAAGGAAAAGAAATATTTGGGGATAATAGATTTGTTAGTTGCCTCTACAAAAATCTAATATGTCGCAAGGAATAAAACAAAGGGTATGAGTTGTTGGGGTATGGGGAATTCTTTTACAAATCATTGTTATCATTGTTACAGCTAAGTCTTCATCTCCAACCTGCTTCCAGATGGGACTCTGGAAGCAGCTGTTAAGGACATCCATTTCTGTTTTGGGGAAGGAGTGGAGAAAGTGATTTCAGGTGGGGCTGAGAAGAATTGAAAGATTCAAAACCCTGTTCTTCAGTTGATTTAATATTATGCACATCTTTAAAAAGTTAAGATCCTTGATTGCATGCATTCTTTAGGTAACCAAACTGCTCAGTTTCACAAGCCATGGAATGGCTCTTAGTTTGAGATACTGACAACTCCCAGAAAAAAAATGCTATCAGGACTGAACTCCATACCTCAGATGGCCCACTTGTCTGAATTAAGGCACAGCCAAATTAAGGGGCAGCTGCTCTCATGGTAAACCTCTAGAGCTATCTGAGATAAGAGATTATCGATGCCATGCTGTCATATTGTAAAATAGAGGGGGAAATCCTTGAACTCTGTCCCCAAGACATCTCTATTCTGGCTTCAAATTACAATAACTGTAAACTTATACTCCTGTTAGGAAAGTCTCCCACCTAGTGATTGAAGATGATATTGCAGATTACAAACACCTGGTCAGTGTTTTTTTTTTATAAAAAAAATCAATACCTTTTATAAAACAAATGACCTTTTAGTGCATAGCCCAGTGTCCCCATGCCCAGGTTTCGTACTTGAGCTACGGCTCTGAGAGACATAGGTTCACAACTTAAACGACATTACCATATTCTCTACAGTAACTATAGGTCAGATAATTCTTTGCAGATGAAAGGATTTGTGCCTTTTTCAATATTCAATTTTTTAGCTTGCTTGTTTGCTTTTTACATTTGTAAAATGACCAGACGTGATCTTTTGCAATAACCACATGTCATCTGATACAAAGGGGAGGTCACTGCCTTCCCATTATTTCCTTAAATGATGTTTCTGTTAGTCTACAGTTACTTCCAGTGAGACAGTGGTCTATTTGTGTTTAGTCTTGGCACAATATGGGCACATCTGTGCTATAGAATTAATGTATTTTGAGAAGTTTAACCTCCTTGGCTCAATCCTATGGAATCATGGTGTTGTAGTTCAACAACGTGCATTGCTTATCCTTCTCTGCCAAATAGTACTGGTGCTTCACCAAACTACAACCCCCATAACACTATTGGTAGTTAAACTGATGTTAGCAGTTAAACCCTTGGCAATTAAAGTGATGTCAGGATGCATTATTTCCTCAGTGTAGATGTACCCAAAAGTCAAGCAGTAATCAGGACCATGGGTGCTTAAACTAGGCAAGCTGAGTAAACATGTTATTCCAACAAAATGCTAGAGTCAACAAAGGTGTGAAGAAGACTGGTCTTCCAGCGGCTCTTTCTGTGTTGGATGATATTTATAATCCGTAGTAACCTACGGATGTGAGAGCTGGACCTTAGGGAAGGCTGAGCGAAGGAAGATAGATGCTTTTGAACTGTGGTGTTGGAGGAAAGTTCTGAGAGTGCTTAGGATCATGAGAAGGTCCAACCAGTCCATACTTCAGGAAATAAAGCCCAACTGCTCACTGGAGGAAGGATAGTGGCGGCAAAGATGAAGTACTTTGGCCACATCATGAGAAGAAAGGAAAGCTTAGAGAAGACAATGATGCTGGGGAAAAGGAAGAGGGGCCAACCAAGGACAAGATGGATGGATGGTATCCTTGAAGTGACTGGATTGACTCTGAAGGAGCTGGGGGAGGTGACAGCCGACAGGGAGTTCTGGCGTGGGATGCTCCACGAGGTCACAAAGAGTCAGAAGTGATTGAACGAATGAACAACAAAATAGTTGAGAGACAGAAGGAACTTCCTCTGGCAATGTACTCTGTCTCACAACTTGATAAAACGTAATACTCTTAGGCTGGGTAGGAAAAAAAGGGATGTCTTTTACTATGGAGCTACCGTTTTTGATAGCAACCTTGGATCTTCTATAATGCGTAGGTCTGCCTCAGTTTCCTCGCTCTGTATGTTCGATGCTTTTCTTTGTTTTTTCTTATGAAAACAGGCACAGTCATAATCACTTATTAGTAATCATTTGCTGCGAGGATGAAGATAGACACTGTATAGTTTTTGGACATACAATTTCGTATAAATCATTAACCATAACCTGAACACTGAAAGCTGTCTGACTTCCTCCTGTAAAATCAGAACTGAATACAAACAGGGATGAACAACATGATTTCTGCAAATTGCTCTCCATACTGGACATGACAGAGGTCCTTTGGTGGTAGAATAAAATACTAATTCTGGCTCCTTCTTTCAACTTGCATTGACCTTTTATATTTAACAAATCTGCTACCTCATCTCCTCCCAATCTGGAAACCATAGAAACCGAAGCAAAAGTACAGCCAAGAAGTTCGTCATTGGACTCTCTCTTGCTGATCTCCATGGAAACGTTTTGGTGGAATTTATTTATTTTTTACAGAAAAAAAAACCCAAAAGACTTTCAAACCAAGCACATGACCAGAGCTTAAGAGAGCTGTGACATCATCAGAAAAGCTTTAGCCAGAAGTAAATAATGCAAAGTATTCCTGTGGTGCATGTTCCTTTCACAGCTTAGAGCTATTCATATCTACTTTTGCTTCAGAAATTATAATTATAACCTTTCTCATGTTTAGTTATCAAATATAGGTTTGGAGAAAGACGTATGCTTTCTGTCCACCAATCAAATATCGCTTATTTGTGTTGCGAAAATGTTTTGAGATGTAACACATAATCTTAATGACTCTAAGTGATTTTTTTTTCTTTGATGCAGAGTGATAGAACAGCATGCCACACTAAGTGCATGGTGCACATTATTATTTGCAGGATGTAATAATTGTTTGTATTGTACATTACTATGTATTGCACATCCAGGAACTTTGGCTATTGGGCAGTCTAAAAGAGTTATCAATCAGTCCATTTAGGACTGCCAGTGAAAATGGCAACTGTATGCCAAGTTTTTCCCATCTCCATACTGTACAAGCATATTAAATCTACTCTTCTAGAATTTCCCTGCTGACCTCCTTGTCACCAACAGTCACTGATGGGAGAGTAGAAAAAATTGTGACATTGTGATATGAATAAGGTAAAGGTTTCCCCTTGACATTAGGTCTAGTCGTGTCTGACTGGGGGGTGGTGCCGAAGAGCTGACAACGTCCATAGATGCCTCCAAGATCACATGGCCAGCATGATTGCGTGGAGACCATTACCTACCTAAGTAGCACCTATTGATCTACTCACATTTGCATGTTTTCAAACTGCAAGGTTGGCAGAAGCTGGGCTAACAGTGGGAGCTTACCCTACTTCCTGAAATCAAATCACCGACCTTTTGGTCAGCAAGTTCAGCAGTACAGTGGCTTAACCCGCTGTGCCACTGGGGGCTCATGATATGAGTAAATATACCTAAATATGAGGAAGAGAGATCTAAATAGGAATTGTATTTTCAGTAGCAATTTTGTGATTAATTTAATGTCAAGTTCTAAATGAAACTAAGAATGTGGGTTGTGAGATACCCTTTGTGAGACCATTAAGTCATGCTAGACATCTATGGCCCAAGTGTCATATTTTGTCTGTAAATTAATTCATGCTTAAACAAACATATTTCTAAATTCTGTTTACCTTCAAAAGAAATGGAGAATGATGGCCACCATATATTTATGGACCACAACTCCCATCAGTCAAAATTGCAAGTGGTAAAGAATGAATAGCTCTGCAGCTGGTAAAGATCTTGAAGACCACATAGTCTTCATCCCTGCCTCTCTGAATATTGCAGAGAGCAATTGCAAGTGTCTCAATTAAAAGTTGACATAGAAGGCTATGTGCATGGTAGTCTTTCCCATGGCAAAACAACCTGCTTATGGAAAGCTAGCAGATGAAATAGAGAAGTTTGGAGTTTTTTGAGAAAAGGAGAACAGGTCATGGTTGCTCTCTTAAATGCAACTGGAAGAGATCAAGATCAGGAACACCTGGGATTCATGAGAGTTTACTAATAGGTCACTAATTTATATTCCAAAAAGTTGTATATAAGTGGTGGTCAATTACAAAAAGGATGGGGGCTATTTCATCATGTTGTTGTTGTTGTTCATTCGTTCAGCCGTCTCCGACTCTTTGTGACCTCATGGACCAGCCCACGCCAGAGCTCCCTGTCGACCGTCACCACCCCCAGCTCCTTCAAGGTCAGTCCAGTCACTTCAAGGATGCCATCCATCCATCTTGCCCTTGGTCAGCCCCTCTTCCTTTTGCCTTCCACTTTCCCCAGCATAATTGTCTTCTCTAGGCTTTGCTGTCTCCTCATGATTTCATCATATGTACCCCATATGTCCTGCAAACTGCGCCTGGTTGTTTGGACAACCTATGAGTGACATAACATCATTTCTTATACTCCCAACCCAGAAGCTTCCAGAGGATTCAATGACAGCACTTTGGGATAATCATGTCAGTAGTTTCTATGGTTGGAGTTGTGATGTGATCTTAATACTGTATTGTAATCAGCAATACATTTCACTGGCTATTTCCATAGCAACTGAAAACACTGCAATTCTTTTTTACACATGCAGTTTCTCTAAAAGTCACATTAAAAGATTCTTTCACATCAACAAATGTTTCTCATGAAGGAGAGATATAAATAGTTTATGCCCAAACTGGATTAAATGGCCGTATGTTTTTAGACATCCATTTACACTGATGAATATCTGTTCTGCATCAGATCATATTATAGTAGCTTTGTCTAAGGGATGTCACACAATTAATACATTTTCACTGTCATTTCATCTTGGACAGCTATTCAATGACTTTCACTTAAATTTGATCTGTTTATCTCTTTACCCATCTACCATCTTCCATATCATTTGTATGTTGGGTTGTTGTAGGTTTTTTCGGGCTATATGGCCATGGTCTAGAGGCATTCTCTCCTGACATTTCGCCTGCATCTATGGCAAGCATCTTCAGAGGTAGTGAGGTCTGTTGGAACTAGAAAAAAGGGTTTATATATCTGTGGAATGACCAGGGTGAGACAAAGCATTTCTGTGTTCTCAAATAAAATGCTATGTCCAGGTTGGTTCATCAGGTGTTCTGCTATGGCTGATTTCTCTGGTTGAAGTAGTCTGCAGTGCCTTTCATGTTCCTTGATTCATGTTTGGGCGCTGCGTTTGGTGGTCCCTATGTAAGAAATGCTGGACCACTCTCACAACCACCATGTCAGGCTACACAGAGAAGCCATTGAAATCCACAAGCACGTGGACAATTTCAACAGAAAGGAGGAAACCATGAAAATGAACAAAATCTGGCTACCAGTATTAAAAAACTCTAAAAATTACAACAGCACAACAACAGAGAGGAAACAAACAAGGACATCTAATCACCTCTTAACAAAAGTTTGCTCTAGGCACTGTCAGCCCATTATATGCTAATCAAGGTGGTGAGTTGAAACAGTCACACCTAGCTCCAGCAGACAAGAGTCCTTTGTCCCACCCTGGTCATTCCACAGATATATAAACCCTTTTTCCTAGTTCCAACAGACCTCACTACCTCTGAGGATGCTTGCCATAGATGCAGGTGAAACGTCCGGAGAGAATGCCTCTAGACCATGGCCATATAGCCCGAAAAAACCTACAACAAGCCAGTGATTCCGGCCATGAAAGCCTTCGACAATATATTTGTATGTTTTTCATATATTGTAATTACTTGAAAATAGTTTGTAATCTGCAGCACTGCACAAACACTAGACTCCTCACGAGCAGGGAACCTTGCATCTTAGATTAATGCAGTATGGCAACTTTTCAATTCCCATGGTTCAATGCTATGGAGTCATGGGGATTGCAGTTTTACATGATGTTTAGCCTCTTTTTTTGCCAAAGTGTGCTGGTGCCTCATCAGACTGCAACTTCCAAAATTCCATACTATTGACTCATAGCAGTTAATTACATTAATTCTACAGTGTAGATGCAACCTTGATCCAAATGCTTGCAGGTGTTTTGGGTGAGGTGAGGTTGGAACCAAATTACAGTACTTAAACCTTCATTTCCTTCCTCTTCTAGAATGAGAAAGAGCTGGTCTTTGTGTAATGTGGCTGTGTGATCTCTACTCTTTGGGGAGAAAGAAAAAAAATGAACATTCCACGTGATCTATATGTGTAAGAGAAGAGAAGGAAAGTCTTTAGGAGTCGTGGAAGCAGAGGGGAGAAAAAATAATAGAAAAGTACAAATGCAGTATTTCCATTTGGCTTGATTTTAATTCAATTCTTCCCATACACTTGGTGTATGTATTATGGCCTGGCTTTCCATTTAAAAATAAATAAATCTAGCTGAATCAATATTATTTGCTTCATACCATTTTAGTTTTCTTGGCTCCATTCTCAAGCATCCTAGAATTTTGGTGAAATACTTAGAGATATCAGGATACTTTGAAAAGAGAGAGACCATGGGCTGTGGTTAAAGGTGCAAAGGAGGGGCTCAATAGGTGGAAGGAAGGAAGGCCAACAAAGAGGAAGAGGAGGAGTGAGGGAAGCAAAAATAGAGTAAAAAGAAACAAGACAGGAATAAGGAGCTGAGAGTATATTGGGGTGCAGAGGAAGAAACAGCAAGAAATAGCCTAGAGATATGGAAGAGAAATAGCATGAGTTTTTACCTGGATTAATGAATTTTGAGCCCAGGTGAAACTTTATATCTTTGATAGTGCTCAGTGATGCACCAGAACATTGACATTAAAATATTTTATAATAATAGTAATAATAATTGGCACAAACCAGTCAAGGTAATCGGTACACTGGGTGCAGTGCCTAAAGACCTTGGCCTGCACTTAAACACAATCGGTGCTGACAAAATTACCATCTGCCAGTTGCAGAAGGCCACCTTACTGGGATCTGCACGCATTATTTGCCAATAAATCCACAGTCCTAGACACTTGGGAAGTGTCTGACATGTGATCCAGTTCAACAGCCAGCAGAGTGTCTGCTGTGGACTCATCTTGTTGTGTTTCAAATAATAATTTATTTATTTATTTATTTAGCAATTTTGTATACCGGTCTTCTCCCCTCTATCGGGGGACTCGGGCTGGTTTCCAACAATAAAATCACAAAACAATCATTAAGAACATCATATATGTCCATCATTCATCGTCATCTATCCGATCACAGAAATACTGATTCACTCGTCGAAAGCCAAACCCCATAGCCAGGTTTTCATCCGTTTTCTGAATGACAGAATGGAGGGGGCAGTTCTGATCTCCAGTGGGAGAGAGTTCCAGAGTCGAGGGGCCACCACCGAGAAGGCCCTGTCCCTCGTCCCCACCAGACGCGCCTGAGAGGCCGGTGGGACCGAGAGCAGGGCCCCTCCAGATGATCTTAACAACCTAGATGGTTCATAGGGGAGAATACGTTCGGACAGGTAAACTGGGCCGGAGTCGTTTAGGGCTTTATAGGTTAACACCAGCACTTTGAATTGTGCTCGGAAGCTAATTGGCAGCCAGTGGAGCTGGTGCAACAGAGGAGTAGTATGCTCCCTGAGTGTCGCTCCTGTTAGCAATCTGGCTGCCGCACGTTGGACTAGTTGGAGCTTCCGGCAGTCTTCAGAGGCAACCCCACGTAGAGAGCGTTGCAGTAATCTAAACGGGATGTAACCAAAGCGTGGACCACCGTGGCCAAGTCAGACTTCCCAAGGTACGGGCGCAGCTGGCGCACAAGTTTTAATTGTGCAAAAGCTCCCCTGACCACCGCTGAAACCTGGGGCTCCAGGCTCAGCGATGAGTCCAGGATCACTCCCAAACTGCGAACCTGCGCCTTCAGGGGGAGTGTAACCCCGTCCATTATTATTATTATTATTATTATTATTATTATTATTATTAATGGGTCTCTCTTGTTCAATGACTTGTGATTTTGCTCTCTGTGTGTTTGCATTATGTGTGCATGCCCATGAATACCATTAATAGAAATTACTTAGTACAAGATAGGCTCCTAAGAATTTGCAATCCCACTTTCAGGGTATCCAAAGCCTGCTTTGTTGCCTTTGGCATTGCATTTTTGTCTGGGTTTTATTAGCCCTTAGGTGTAAGTTGGCAAACTGTTTGGCCAAAAAGTCAGTGCAAAACAGTGACAGAAGGAAAATTGCTCTCAAATGTACCATATTTATAGAAATGCCATCGTAAATGCATAAACATTGACAGAATCAATATTTGGTTTTTTTTAAAAAAAAAACCCACACACACACACATCTTCACTTTGTGATTCAGATGTTGTGGGCTAGGCATGGCTGAGGCATTGGCTGCTCTTAGCCTGGGGCTTTTGTGTCCGATTTTTCTCTTGGCTCTTTGACAGAGCCTCTGATTGTTCATTAATGAGATAGTTTGCTTCATTTAGGCTCAGGCCTCCATTCCATCATCAATCATCCATTCAAGCAATGTAGTTGTAGTGGTATTAAATTATCATTATTTAAACAACCCTAATTGTAAGTTCAGAATCTACTTTAGAAGGTGAACCTCCCTTCCTTTTACTAGGGTTTGTCCTCCAATAGATTTTGAAGTAGAAAACTTTTTGCGAACTCTTAAAAGGGGCTATTGTGTCAGATTCAAATGCATTTCATCATTCCTGCAGAGTTTTCTGAAAGCATATTTTCTCCAGAGGTTTGAAAGCTTTCATTGAAACTCCTCTTTCAACCTGTGTGTTCACCTTCTGCTTACCTCCCTTTGCTTCCTAGCTGGAAACCGCTGGATCATTAGTGTATTTTTCCTTTTCTTTCTTTTTCTGTTTTGTAATTTTCTTTCTTTATTTTTTTCTAAATCTGATCCCAGCACAGCAGTATTTTTCCTGTGGCTCACACATTCTACACCAAAACAAAACACAAACAGTTATATCCAGAAACATAGGCTGTGTTTACCCTTCCAGATTTACCAACTTGAAATCTGAGTTTTAGGGTCATGGGGAGAAAAATAGATTTATCCATGTAAGCAGCAGTTTTTAGAGGAGGTCAAAGAGTAAGAAGCAGTTTCATATAGTGGAGACAAAGTCTTGCCCAAGATGTTTTCCCTCCATAAGTGAGTCAGCAAATGGCACTCCACTACTTCTCAAGTCAACTGCCAAAGGCTGGCCAATTTTATTTGGCAACCAAGACCGATAACTAACTCCTCCCATTTCCCTCCAAGTTCCTAAGCATGCCCCCTTCTAAAATGAGATTAAAATAGATGCCCCCGGCACGCTTTCCAAAATGGCTGTCGAACTTCCTGGGCCTACATTTTCCTAGGCTTTTCCTAGCCTAACAGGTAGGGAATTCACTACACGGGTGCACACACTTTCTCTCCCAGTACCACATAGTTTTCCAAGATATTTTAAGGAGGCCCAGGGAAGGAAGAGCGATGACCTGGAGCTCAGTGGAGCTATCTTCCTTGGCTTACCTTAAAAATCCCCTCTGTTTTCTCTACTGCCTGCAATCTCCTTTCTGATTTGGGTATTGCTTCCTTAAAACTGTTCCTGTTTTCTACTCTAGAGGAGAGGTAGTCTTCTCTTTTTGTTTACTGGAAATACCATTATTAATAATTATCTTTTAGAAGTATTTTCTGAAGGAGAGGAAGGGAAGGAGAAAAAGAAGCTAAAAGGGTGACTCTCCATCTCCAAGCCCCCAAACATGCGTGCACCCCACTCACCGTCCCTCAGGTCCCCAACTCCTGGTCAGTTCCACTAAATTAAAAGAATCAGGGGAAAAAAAGGAAAAATCAAAAAGATTCAACTGTGATGCTGAATAGGGGAGGAGGAGCTGTGATCGGTTGCCACATGATCCTTTTTCAGATGAGAATCTGTGACAGCTGGCCCCTTGCCATTTTAGGCACTTAAACATAAGAGATAAGCATAATGGCCAAAGGGGCCGGTTAAAAACGGATCTGTGCACAAATTTATCATATTGATATCATTATCATATCAATTTATCATATTTATCATATCATTCTTCTTAACATCCTTATGTATACTCTCTTTTGTTTAAACTGTGTCATTCTTCTTAACATCCAGTTCATATGATCCCCTTTTCCACAGTTTCATGTATCCACATCCAACAAAATACATATTCTCTAGCCATTTTTGAGACCCTTCAGCAGGATACTATAGTATTCTTGGGCTAGAATTCCTTCATTTTAATAAAGTTTCCTATTACGCCCCACTTTGTATATCCATGTGAACTCCATATGCCTATGTATATGAAGGTCACACTGCAATTTACATGAGTATATTCCTTTCTGTTCAAATGTGTAACAGATGAAGTTGAATATTACTTTATGTGAAACTGTGAGTTGGGTGTAATATTGTCTGCCTGGGTAGACACAGCTATACTGAAACAGGAGCACTGCCTTAAGTAGGATGTGAATCATATGCTTGCTGGATTGCAAATCCCAGCAGCCCTAGCAAACATAGCCAATCATCAAGAATGCTAGAAGTTTGCATTAGAACATCCAGATGGCCTCATGAATCCCATTGTACCCTGAAGCTAGGGTTAACCCTGATGGAGACATGTCTAAGAGACAGGAAAAAATACAGTAATCTGTTACGGGGTGAGACCATATGATGAATACACACTTTGTCTTTGATCCCTGAATAGCAGAGAGAAGGTGAACCGGGTAAAATTGACTTCTGATAGAGGAAGATGGCATAACACGGAGGTAAGATGGGAGAAGGCACAGTAAGCACAATAGCTGGCCATCCCTAAATATGGGGAAAGACAGGAGGGGATGGAGTAAGATGGTTCCCTCTGCTTTCTCCTGCTTTACCACCGCTCATCTGATGAGGTTCTAGGACCTGAATAATAGGGACATGTAGCATATCCAGTACCTGGGCAATATGTCAACTCTGGATTGGAAACAACTTTAAATATAAAGCATCTAGCCTGTTTCTTATGTCTTACCAACAATATAGGGACAACATCTCTCAGATATATGGCTGGCTTCAACTTCCATTTTGTGGGGCAAGGGGTAAGATGTTTTCAGTCCAAATAAATATTTTTGATGACTCTTAAACATAAGACATAATTTTCAGATGGGGTTGGATATGTCCCATCCAAGAGCCAAGCCTGGAGCTTTTTCACTTTTCACCAGTACAGTACTTTCATTCTATGTTAACTGTGATGGCTGTCTCCTGTGTAATGCTTGGATTTGTAGTATGGTAAGATCACAGAGTTTTCTGATTGTAGATTCTAATGACTCACTACAAGTGCAAATCACATGATTCATAATATATTGCCATGGCTGTTAAGGTGGAACCATAGCACTACAATTGTGTAATGTAAAAGTATCCGTTCTAACGCTGTCATAATCAACATTATATTTTATCTCCTCTGAGCCTGGTCACACACATATTGACCGACAGCAACACATGAAAGATCAATGGCCTTATCCCGATTTATATAAAGAATGATAGACATGTGAGAGAGAAATAGAGTTGAGAAAAATAAGAGGGAAAGAGATGGAATAATGAGCAGACATCACCCAAAGTAAATCATGGGAGAGACAAGCTGTCATTGAGTCTGAAAGGAAACCTGCTGGAACTTTTTTAAAAATATGGATGGGTGTTAGGAAGATTTTCATGAATTATAGAGTTGCAGAAATGAGCAATCACTTGTTTTATAAGCTTTCACCTCGCTAATGGACATTTACAGGTATCCTTTCCTATATGAAGGTGACTTCTTAAAAAAACTGTTCAAAGGGAAAGAGTCTATTTCTGAGCATCCACAACTACAAATACAGGAAGGAAAAACTGGATTTGCTAAAAGTCACAGTGCATTTTTAACACCACCATTTAAAAATAATCTCATTAAAGTCTATGGAACCTACTGCCATATAAGTAAATATAGCCTTAATATTTTACAGTCTACAGAAACTGTTTGATGTCAAACTAAATTACAGCCAAGATTCTGCTGAACTCACTGTTATCACATGGTCTAAGTCAAGATATGGAGAGAATGTTTCAAGGACAATGTGCTACTTAAAACTCTTCAGCAACAAATTGCTGAAGGTGAAGCATCAGTTAAATATAAGCAAATATTCCTTTAAATTTGCTTTTTCATTACTCTCCAATCATATGTATGACTTCTTCCATGCTTTGGAAATACATTTGTATAAATACTTCCTTACCTTGATAAGAGGCCTGGGGTCAATACGGCTAGGTGTATTCTTCTGTGAATGGAGCCTCTGCTACACTGAACCATTTATTACCCTCTTCTAGACCTACTATGGAAGCTTCCCTCCAAAACCAATATATGCCTGGTAGGGAGTGGGAGGAATCTCAGCAGGGTCTGAATAATCATAGCTAGA
>NW_026847549.1:127736863-127894485 GCF_025583915.1 Anolis sagrei ordinatus
GTGTTTCAGTATATGTGTGCAGTGATTTTGTGTCAAAACCAGGTGTAGCGAGTGTCTGGCTTTGGGAAACCAGCTAACCACTCCTTTTTTTATCTACCTCTTCCCTTTTGCATTTACAGAGCTGATGTAGCTCATACATCTACAAACACTTAATAAGATTCACAAGCCAAAAATCTACTTTGGATTTTGGGTGTTCAGAGCACACATCTTTTTTAAAAATCACATGTTTGCCAATGATTAAGGTGAAAAGAGGCAAGTAAGTTGGAGACATTGGGTAGGATCATAATGAGAAAGTCTACTCAAAGTTAATACACTCCTATTGTCAAGACCCAGAAGCTTCAGTAAAGCCAAACACAGAGTAGAAGGTCCAAACACAAGTTTACTGTTAACAAAAGAGTCTTTGAAACACTTAAACACTTGACTACTGCAACGCTCTCTACGTGGGGTTGCCTTTGAAGACAGTCCAGAAGCTCCAATTAGTCCAACGGGCGGCAGCCATGATACTAACAGGAGCGGGGCGCAGGGAGCACACAACTCCTCTGTTGCACCAGCTCCACTGGCTGCCGATATGCTACCGGGCTCAATTCAAAGTGCTGGCGTTGGCCTTTAAAGCCCTAAACGGTTCTGGCCCAACTTATCTATCCGAACGTATCTCAGCCTATCAGCCCACCAGGACCCTAAGATCTTCTGGAGAGTCCCTGCTCTCTGTCCCTCCGGCCTCAGAAGTGCGGCTGGCGGGAACGAGAGACAGGGCCTTCTCTGTGGTGGCCCCTCGGCTTTGGAACACCCTCCCTATAGAGGTACGATCAGCCTCTTCGCTGTTGGTCTTTCGGAAGAGATTGAAAACATGGTTGTTTAGACAAGCATTCGGTTAACCCGTTGCAACCGAAGTGTGTTGACCAAAGGACAGGTAGCTATGGACGACGAATTTTTGGATTGTGTTTTTAGTTCGAGATGCATGGAATTATTATTGGTGGCCCAATAATTTTGTATTGTATTTGTTGTTGTATGTTTTGAATTGATTATTGTTTTTAATTGTTGTAAACCGCAATGAGTCGCCGACTGAGGCTGAGATATTAGCGGTATACAAGTGTATAAATAAATAAATAAATAAAATAAATTAAATTCAGTGTTTCTGGCTCAGCCAACAAGTTGGCATCAAAAACAAGGTGATATAAGCAACTGAAATTTAACCTGGATAATTCTGGTGTTTAATCCGGTTCAACACAAAAAAATACAGCAATTCGCTTTAAAGTCACACAGTTCAAAAAGTACAGTTCAAAGAGGCAAAAACAGAGTCCAGAAAACGTTCCAAAGTCGAAGCACGAGGTAGGCAAGTTGTCCAAATCCAAGTGGCAAAAAGCGTTGTTCAAAACAGTCCGGAGTCAAACGGCAGAGTAGAAGTAAACACAGGAACACAGGAACACAGGAATCTGTAGTCCAAGGACCCAAGCTCGAGAATTGGCAGGAACACTTTGCCTTCTGCAGAGATCCATACAAACAAAACCCACTTTTATCCTAAAGTTCCTCATCAGAAGATGAGGTGCTCCCCACCCTTTCATCATAGCTCTCAGCTGCCTCAATCCCCGCAGCTGAACCCGAGCGCCCATCCCTCCACCTCTGCCAGCGTCTATCAAGAGTCCATTGTCCTGTAAACCCCTCGAAGTCATCGCTGGAGGTGGGTTGGTTACAAATATCTCTAATCTCCTGTACATGGGTCCAATCAAGCCCATCCTCCTTCCCCATATCACTCCCAGACCCATCACTCCCTTCAGATCCCATGAAATCCTCGTCCTCTGTAGGAGCGTTAAGTATATCACGGATACGTTTCCTTCTAATCTCCTCGTCGGACTCTTGTTCGCGAGTAGCCCACTTAACTCCCCTATTTTCCTCCCCATCTCCCATTTCGCAGTCGGAGAAACCCTCCGCTCGGGGCCATGATTATCTCTCTAATCCGCTTTCGCTGCTGCTCCTCTTCCAACACCTGTGCAGCCCTCTTCTCCCTTCTACCAGTAGTAGCAATGTTACCATCGTGCTGAACTACAACACCTATGTACTGATTGCATGACAGCATGGAAAGAATGCCATAGGTCTGGTATTGTTTAAATTAACCAGCAGTAGATCTCCAGGATGTCAAAGACAGATATTTCCCTTCTCGGCCTGGAGATATCTGCAAATTTAACTTGGGGCCTTCTGGGCACAACATATATGATCTACTATCGAGCTACTCTGGTCCCCCTGAATATTCTGTTTCTAGTTATTCTCCTGTTTTCAGCTTATGGCCCTAGAGGTGAGTCCTCCACCAACACTCTGGAAACGAACCAGCAGTGTGTGGATATTCACAGTATCTCCTCTGCTACTGTGTCTGGTGCAGAGATGCTTCTTGGGGGCTTGGTTAAGGCCTGACATGAAATAACTCATCTACCCATTAATATTTAATGTATTATGACAACAGATGAGCAATTTCAGGGTAAAAATAGATTTCCTGCTGTTTTTATTAATTCATTAATTTTACTGTCATGACTATAATGTAAGAAAGTAAGGGAGACATTATTTGTTTGAGATGCCATGAAGAAACCTTTAAAAAAGAGCATTGTTTTTAAAAAGTATATTTCTGCTGTTTTCTCCTTCCCCCTATTCTATCTGAGATTCAGTGGTGCTTCTTATAATCTTTTACATATTTTTCTTACACAACAGTTGATGTCTCACATAATTATATATTAGGATATATTCAGATAAGAAGCTCTGGATGCCTTTGCTGAGAAGGCTATAAATAACATTTTAAGCATTAAAAATTGAGATGGAAATGTCATGTCATGTGCGTATCTTAACAATTGTCATTTTAAATTGTTCATTTCTTTCCATTACTTAAAAAAAAACCCAATTTGCATCACCTGTGGGAAATTACTGGGGCAATCCATATGAATTGGAATTGAGCAGTAGAAACCTGAAATGGTGCACTGAAAACCTTCATCTCTATGGTTATTCCACTTCTCCTGCTAGCATCCATCAGTGGTAAGAAGGAAAAAGAAATGGGATATACTGCACTCCCACTAAATAGTCTGCAGCATCAATGCAATGGAAACTGTACCACTTCAGACTGCAAGTGGGAAAGCAATATTCAAATTCTTCATGAGACAGAGATGCCTGCCACATCGGGGGGAAATAAAATTAGCATAATATTATCTTTTTGTTTTAGTTCTTACCACTTTTCTTAGTTTGCTTTGTTTAAATATAGGGAGATTTTGTAAAATAAATGCTAGCCAAGATCCTGCATCTGGAGATGTATCTCATATACATTTATATATTTATTTATTTATCATGTCAGGAGCAACCAGACCGTTGTATTACATTTTTAACAAAACAAACAAACGGACAGACAAAACACAAAGTTTGCAAGCTTGGTAGTTGATTAAATGTCCTTTGACCAGTATCTGGCCACTTGGAGTGCCTCTTATGTTGCCGCAAGGAGGTCCTCCATTGTGCATGTAGCAGGGCTCAGGTTGCATTGCAGCAGGTGGTCTGTGGTTTGCTCTTCTCCACACTCGCATGTCGTGGATTCACTTTGTAGCCCCATTTCTTAAGGTTGGCTCTGCATCTCGTGGTGCCAGAGCGCAGTCTGTTGCACCTTCCAAGTCGTCCAGTTTTCTTTGTGCCCAGGAGGGAGTCTCTCATTTGGTATCAGCCATTCATTGGGGTTCTGGGTTTGAGCCTGCCACTTTTGGACTCTTGCTTGCTGGGATGTTCCAGCAAGTGTCTCTGTAGATCTTAGAAAACTATTTCTTGATTTAAGTCGTTGACATGCTGCTAGATACCCAAACAAGGGATGAGCTGGAGATGTCACTGCCTTGGTCCTTTCACTATTGGCTGCTACTTCCCAGCGGATGTCAGGTGGTGCAATACCGGCTAAACAGTGTAATTTCTCCAGTGGTGTAGGGCGCAGACACCCCGTGATAATGAGGCATGTCTCATTAAGAGCCACATCCACTGTTTTAGAATGGTGAGATGTGTTCCACACTGGGCATGCATACTCAGCAGCAGAGTAGCATAGCGCAAGGGCAGATGTCTTCACTGTGTCTGGTTGTGATCCCCAGGTTGTGCCAGTCAGCTTTCGTATGATATGGTTTCTAGCACCCACTTTTTGCTCAGAGCACGGTCCAGAGTGACTCCAGGTATTTGGGTGCGCTGCAATGCTCCAGTGGGATTCCTTCCCAGGTGATCCTCTGTGCTTGGGATGCTTGTCTGTTCTTAAGGTGAAAAGCATATTTCTATGTTTTAGATGGATTAGGGATCAGCTGGTTTTCCCTGTAATAGGTAGTGAGGGCACCTAGAGCTTTGGAGAGCTTCTGTTCAACCATCTCAAAGCTCTCTGCTTGAGCTGTAATGGCAGGATCATCTGAATAGATGAAAAACTCTGTCCCTTCCGGCAGTGGCTGGTCATTTGTGTAAATGTTGAACATGGATGGAGCAAGCACGCTCCCTGAGGCAGGCCGTTCTTGTTTCCGCCATCTGCTTCTCTGGCCCTGAACTCAACAAAAAAGCTCCTGTTTTGTAGCAGGTTTCCTATGAGGTGGGTGAGGTGGTAGTCCTTTGTGATATTATACATTTTTCTCAGGAGGAGGCGGTGGTTTACAGTATCATAAGTAGCTGACAGCTCTCATATACATTGACACAATATATGTAACAATACAACTGTCCAACTCTTTAAGTGTGATAGCCCTCTCCCCAGATCAATTCTTGTGTTGGTAGAGAATGGCAGTAACAGTATATGCTAGGCCTGTCGGTTTTGATTCGTTTTTTAGTTATTTCGTTATTAATTCGTTATTTTTGCATTTTTGAAGCAATATCAAAACACATTTTCAAACCCGGAAGGGTTTAAAAATATCGAACCGGCAGCCCCCATAAATTTAACGAGCTTCCGCTCGTTTCGTTAATGGGATGGAGGCTGCTGGAGTGCTGGTGCCATTCCCCTCTTTCTCGGCCTGGGCTGCTCTCCCCGCCCTCACCCTCCTCCTCCTCCACATGCGGCTGCATAGTGAGTGAAGTACTGTATTATAATAGCGCTGCATCAGGGGCGGCTGAAGCAACTTACGTGCCAAATCCCTGGCTGTGGGCTGCTTGGCTTGCTTGCTCGCTTCTCCAAGCGGGCGAAAGGAGAGGGAGAGAGAAAAACAGTGTGCTGCTGCCTGCCTGTCTCTTTAAGGAAGGAGCACATCTTGGGACGGAGCCCTCGGCTGCGCGCGCCTGCCTCCCTCCCTCCGCCAAACGTCCCAAGATGTGCTCCTTCCTTAAAGAGACAGGCAGGCAGCAGCACACTGTTTCTCTCTCCCTCTCCTTTCGCCCGCTTGGAGAAGCGAGCAAGCAAGCTCCCACAGCCAGATTTGGCACTTAAGTTGCTTCAGCCGCCCCTGATGCAGCTAATACAGTACTTCACTCACTATGCAGCCACATGTGGAGGAGGATTCAGGAGCATTCTCTCCTGACGTTTCTCTCATATCTTATAGCAGGCATCCTCAGAGGTTTGTTGGAAACTAGGCAAGTAGGGTTTATATCCCTGTGAAATAACGTCCAGGGTGGGAGAAAGAACCCTTGTCTGTTGGAGGCAATTGTGAATGCTGCCATTGGCCACCTTGATTAGCATTGAATGGCCTCGCAGCTTCAAAGCCTGGCTGTAGAAGGGCCAGGGTGGGAGAAAGAACTCTTGTCTGTTGGAGGCAAGTGTGAATGTTGCCATTGGACAGCTTGATTGGGATTAAATGGCCTTGTAGCTTCAAAGTCTGGCTCCTTCCTGCTCAGGGGAATCATTTGTTGGGAGGTGTTAGCTGGGTCTGACTCAAACCCGCTATGTCTGTATAGTAGGCCTGTGCGGTTTCGTTTTCCATTTTAAAATATTTTTTAATATTATTTTTAATATTATTTTTTAATATTATTTTTTAATATTATTTTTTAATATTATTTTAATATTATTCCTGCTCAGGGGAATCCTTTGTTGGGAGGTGTTAGCTGGGTCTGACTCAAACCCGCTATGTCTGCCTGTGCGGTTTCGTTTTCCATTTTAAAATATTTTTAATATTATTTTTAATATTATTTTTTAATATTATTTTTTAATATTATTTTAATATTATTCCTGCTCAGGGGAATCCTTTGTTGGGAGGTGTTAGCTGGGTCTGACTCAAACCCGCTATGTCTGTATAGTAGGCCTGTGCGGTTTCGTTTTCCATTTTAAAATATTTTTTAATATTATTTTTAATATTATTTTTAATATTATTTTTTAATATTATTTTAATATTATTCCTGCTCAGGGGAATCCTTTGTTGGGAGGTGTTAGCTGGGTCTGACTCAAACCCGCTATGTCTGGCCTGTGCGGTTTCGTTTTCCATTTTAAAATATTTTTAATATTATTTTTTAATATTATTTTTAATATTATTTTTTAATATTATTTTAATATTATTCCTGCTCAGGGGAATCCTTTGTTGGGAGGTGTTAGCTGGGTCTGACTCAAACCCGCTATGTCTGGCCTGTGCGGTTTCGTTTTCCATTTTAAAATATTTTTTAATATTATTTTTTAATATTATTTTTAATATTATTTTTTAATATTATTTTAATATTATTCCTGCTCAGGGGAATCCTTTGTTGGGAGGTGTTAGCTGGGTCTGACTCAAACCCGCTATGTCTGTATAGTAGGCCTGTGCGGTTTCGTTTTCCATTTTAAAATTTTTTAATATTATTTTTAATATTATTTTTAATATTATTTTTAATATTATTTTTTAATATTTTTTTAATATTATTCTTAAAATAATACAAAAAAATATTCTAAAAATTCGTTAATAATTACAAAATTTCGTAAATACCAAAACTTTTTTGGGAAAGTTTTGTAATTATTTTAAATATCGAAACAAAAAAAACACCCCAATTACAAAACGATTTTAGAAACAAATTTTTTCTTGATCAAACAGGCCTAGTATATGCATCTAGCTATTTTTTTTATTTGGATTCAGAGTGAAAGACATACTCAAGAATCATGGGGCAGCTTGGGGGAGTGGGGAGGCCCTGGGGAAGATTTGGGGATGTGGTAGGTTCCAAGCATTTAGCTAAAGGAACACAGCTGCATGTTTCTCTATTACTCCTCCACTGCTCTCCAGCAATATAGAAATAACTATCTTAGGGAGAATGCTACAGTGAAAAGGTAGGTTTGGTAAAGATATTTTGGTCATTTTGCTATTGGAACAGAAATACAACCTCTGAAATGACCTTAAAAGTAGAGTGTGATTACATAAATTTGTATTTTCATCATTGTGGCTCATTAAAAGGATGCTATCATGAAGCCAAGATCTCACTTCCAAATAGGAGTTTAGTCAAAACAGAAAGCAGTCCAAGTTCAAACTGAAGAATCCAGCCGAAGCGACACAAATTGACAGGAATAACACAAGGTGAGCTGATGGCCTTTTGGTTCGGAGATCCAAAAGCTGATTTCTACAGATAATAAAGTCCAGGGCCAAGCCAAAATGCCTATGTAGTACATAGTATGTACCTCTTCACACTTGGCATTTTGCTACTTTTAGGTCAGTTTGGATGGGGCTTGCTGTGTGCCATCACACGATACACAGCAGACCTCACCCACATTTCTCCCAAAGTGGAGGGGAAGCACTGAAAAGTGCTTTCTCCTCTACTAAGGGGAGAAAAGTGTTGTTTGGAGCTACCTGCACTGTCCTCCCCTTTTTGCTGAGTGATGGCAGAAAGGACAACAGGGCAACTGTTTTCTATGCAAAACAATTGCTTGCAAATTTTGCACAGGTTAAACCAAATTGCACATAGCTTTCAATAATTCTGGTTTTTGAAGACTTTTGGTGGGAAGAAAATGACTGAAATTATTCATTCCTGCCTTCAAGAAAAAAAATTAAGAATTACATCCCTAAGATTTATTTGTACACATTGTATTTTCTTTCAGCATCAGGTCTCATCTGATATGATAAGGTCCAGAAGGGTAAGAGTTACACATGAATCTGTTTTGAAAGTGGAAATGGTAATCTGTTGTAAGAGTATTGATTTTGTAGCATTGAATAAAGATGACAACCATAGAAGTCCATGATCTATGATGAATGTAGATACAGATGCATAGAAATTGAGACAGACATTTCTGATATTGCTGCAGAAGACATGTACATCTGGAATTGCAACGTTCAACAAAAATCCAACTATTGTTAGTTTGAGGAGCAAGTCTCAATGACTACTGTAGCTTTTGCGGTTTACACCAATGCTGTCAGCTATGATTGGTGGCTCACTGTTTTGTTTTGGGGTTTGTACTGTGAATTCAATAAAAGCGTGAAAGAGAAGAATGTGCAAATTGCTATCTTAATGAGCAGCATTTGTGGAAAGTTAATTAGATCATTTCCCTGAGCTACAGTAATTAGTAATTTTCCTTTAGAAAAAGAAAGAAAGGAGAGATTTTTTCAAATGTCGATTGGTCTTTCTCATAGAAGTTTGGGAGATGGCTTCAGGTTAATTGCAGCAACCTGTTTGATAATGAATCAAGAAAAGAAAATACAACATGAAAACTGAACAGCTAACAAGGAAATAGTGTTAAACTGGAAAAACAGGTTAAGCATTGCTTATCTGGAAATCCTCCAAAATTTGAAAATATCCATACAGATCAGGCATGGGCAAACTTTGGCCCAACAGGCATTTTGGACTTCAATGCCCACAATTCCTAACAGTGGTAAGCTGGCTGAGATTTCTGGAGGTTGAAGCACTCGGGGTACCTAAGTTTGCCCATGCCTGATGTGTGATCCAAAAACAAGAGGTTCTAAACTGTGTTCAAAAGTAGGGCGTGCTGGCGCTTCTGAATTTTGGGGGTAAAAATTCCATAACTTTATAAAACTTCCGAATCTTCATAAGTACCTCATTAATGGCAGTTGCGCATAACATTAGGAAAACATTACTGTCAGTGAGGAAACTTGAGGGGCTTCTCTGTCCCTCATTTTTGAGCTATCCAGATGAAACTTGCTACAGTGGTAGAGCTCATCTACCACTGTTAGTTCACCAAATTTCAGAATATTCAACTTATCCATGTATTTCTGGTGAATTTTCAATTTTTTTATAAAAACATTTTTTAATAATAAAGAAATTTAGTTCCTGGTTTGAAAGTGTTATTTCCTGATTCATTGTGTGGTCTCTACTTTGAAAGTAGTTGTTCTACTCCAAAAACTCCAAAAACTTTTTTCTCAATTTTCATTATTTTGTCCCAGGAGTTTTCTTCTTGCATAAATCCCGTTTTTTTGTGGCAGAAACTGTGTTGAATTTGCCTTTTTTCATACAAGGTAGGCTCTCTTCTTCTGAATTATAGTTCCACCCCAAGATTGGCTGAAATATTTCAAACACATTTTCTTGTGTCTGGCATTAATGTGATCTGTTCTAGTGGCCATCCACACCTCCTGTGGCAGAGATACCATCTCCCATTTGGTCCTAAACTAAAACATATTTCCAAATTCAAAAAACTCCCATAAGAAAGATTTTTCTAATCTTTTAAGACTAGAAGTATGTTATTCTTTGGGGAAAGGATGTACTAATGGTTTCTTTTCACTAAATGGATGTAGAAAATTGGGAATATAACCACCAGACTGAGATTCTCCTGAATTCTCCACATTTCCCATAGCCAACAAACTATCCTAGATAGAATGGATAGTGTTTTTTTTTAAAGAGACACATGGCCTTATGAAATAATGTGTGGGTATGCTTCAGGGTGCTGGCTATTTTATTTTAATCTTTTTTTCTGATATTCCCTATCATTAAAAAAACAATCTTACAGTTGCATGCCAAGTAGTCACATTCATAACCTGTGGTCATTGAAGGGAGATTCAACAGTCAGCATCTGTGTGTAAAAATGGAGTATGACTCCCTTCTTGTCTTTTGCCCCTGGCAACAAAATGTGCTGACCTACCCATTATTATATGAATTATTAGAAAACAGTGTCTCATAATTAAGTCATTTAGGAGTGGAAGAACCAGACAAGGACACATGAAGCTGTCTATTAACTACCTAGGTCTAATGTGATGGGTAGCAGTTCTCTAAGATTTCAGGAAATGTGGTTTCCAGCTTTATCAACTAAGCTTCCTTAACTGGAAAAACTATTAATGGAACTTAGGATCAGGACACTTTTAAGGAGGTGGATAGATGGAATAATTTCCCCGGGTCTCACATATGAGTGGGATGTCACAATTCCTACACTGAGGACCACATCAACAATGGCTTCTTTGACTATATTAATATGATTTTAAAAGAAAGAATGATTTATATGAAGAATCTGATTGATTATTATGCATGGTTAAAGAAGGGGGAGAAAGGAGGAGATTAGATTAATAATAATACCAACAACAAGAAGTAGATGGACATCAATTTGTGTGTGTGTGTGTGTGTATTATTGTTTATCTGTATTCATTTTGTGTACATTTTTCCTTTTCTCTTTTTCTTCTTTTTTCCCCTCGGGATTTCCTGTTCCCCGTCCATTCCCCAATCCCTCCATACCCCTCCCTATTTTTTAAAATAATCTTTATTGGCTTTTCAATTAATACATATACTTAAAAAAAGGTAGTTAAAAAGAGAGGCAAGTCCAAAAACAATAAAGCAAGAGAGATAGATTAGAAAAGAAAAAGGAGTTGGGAATAGACTAGAGGAGAGGGAAAGAGTAGCGAAATAGGGAAAGTGGGTGTGTGCAAGAGAGAAGAAAGAAAAAAATAAAAATGTGGAAAATGTGGAAAAGTATAAAAGTGCTTTCCTTTAAAAAGAGAAGCACGAAACAAAGAACAAGAGTTCAATCTTCCTTCGGTCTGTCTTCCCCGATGTCTTAGGTGAGGTTTTCCTTTTCTTTCTTTCCCCTTCTTCTCGATCTTTCTTCTTTTATTATTCCTTGGTTAATGAATTTAATTTTTCTCCCTGTACAGTTCCTGATTTCTAATTCATATCTGCTTAAAGTATTCATCTAACAATGTCCAATCTGTTTCGTTCTCCATTAGACCTTTATTTTTCTGAGTTAAATAACTTAGTCTATCCATGTTTTTCACCTCCATAAGTTTCATTTCCCAGTCCTCTACCTTGGGTGTGTCTTCTTTCTAGCATAGCATATTCTTGCTGCCATTGTGGTGAGGAATAAGAGTTCGTCTATATTGTGGTCTATTTTCTCGTCTATAATTCCCAACAAAAATGTTTCCGGTCGCAGTGGTATTTTAATCTTCAAAATGTTTTGTAGTTTTTCCTGTATCCCTTTCCAATATGCTTTGGCCTTTTTACAGTGCCACCACATATGGTAGAAGGTGCCCTCTATCTCTCCACACTTCCAGCATTTTGTATTCAAATTTCTGTAAAACTTTCCTAATTTCTGTGGGGTCAAATGCCACCTGTAGAACATCTTGATCCAATTCTCCTTTAAATCGTAAGCCCTTGTATATTTTAATTTCTTCATCCAGATCACCTCCCATTCCGCTAAACTTATTGATCTCCCTATGTTACTCGCCCATTTTACCATGCAGTCCTTTATTCTTTCTTCCTCCATACTCCATTCTAATAATCTTTTGTATGTCCACGATATCATTTTTTCCTCAATTTTCATTATTTTGTCCCAGGAGTTTTCTTCTTGCATAAATCCCATTTTTTTGTCGAGCGTGAAGTATTCTTTAAGTTGTCTATATTGTAGCCATGTTGTGTTTGGGTATAGTTGCTTTATTTCTTCTTGGGTTTTTAAATATATTTCTTGCCCTCTTTTTTCTATGATTTCCTTGTAGCAGGGCCATTTTATCCACCCCAGTTCTCTTCTCTGGCAGGCCTCTAGAGGAGAAACCCATAGAGGCATTTTATTATATATTCTCTCCTTGTATTTTTCCCAAGTCTTTATAATTGCCGCTCTAGTAAAATGGTTACCAAAGTTTTTTTCAATTGTTCTTTTTCCATACCATGTGTACGCATGCCAACCTTTCCTTAGGTCGAACCCTTCCAAATTTAATTGTTTTTCATTCTTTAGTCTTATCCAATCGAAGGCCCAGGTCAGGGCACATGCTTCTGAATAAAGGCCCAGATCTGGCATAGCCAACCCTCCTCTGTTCTTCTCATCTGTTATATTTTTGAAATTAATTCTAGCTTTTTTATTTTGCCAAAATGAATCTTCTGATATCTTTATTCCATTGTTTTAGTCCTTTTTGGTTCCTTATAATCGGAAGATTCTGGAATAAAAATAACATCTTTGGCAGCACATTCATTTTTATGCACGCAATTCTGCCCATTAATGATAATTTTAGATGTTTCCATTTTTCTAAGTCTTTTTTTTTATCTCTTTCCATTTCGTTATATAATTGTTTTGGAGAAGTTGTGCATTTTTTGATGTTATTACAATTCCTAGATATTTTATTTTTGATGCAATTCTGATGTTCCAATTTTCTTTAATTATTTCCAATTGCTTCTTGGGTATATTCTTTGTTATTGCTTCTGTTTTTTCAATATTTAATTTGAATCCCGCTACACTTCCAATTCCTGTATTGTTCCTAGCCACTTTTCAAGACTTGTGCTTGGGTCTTCTACTATGCAAATTACATCATCGGCAAAAGCTCTGCATTTATACGATTGTCCTCTGATATTAGCTCCTTTTAATTCCTTTTTGTCTGTTATTTCACTTAGTAATATTTCAATTGTTAGTATAAATATCAAAGGGGAGAGCAGGCAACCCTGTCTTGTTCCCTTTTTTATTTCGATGGATTTACTCTCATGTCCGTTTATTATAATTTTGGCCTGCTGGTTTTTGCATATCGCCTCTATGGAGTTTTGAAAGAAAAAGCCTATGTCCATCTCTTTTAGTAACAATTTGAAAAAATTCCAATTAACATTATCAAATGCCTTTTCGGCATCTAGGGCCAGAGACATTACTTCCTTTTGGATATTCTTTTCATAACATTCTATCAAATTTATAATTGTTCTTACATTGTCCCTTTGCTGATGGTTTGGGAGGAATCCTGCCTGTTCTTCTTTGATCCAATTGGCTAAAACATTCTTAAATCTCTCCGCTAATATGCTACTGAATATTTTGTAGTCAAGGTTCAGTAAGGAGATCAGTCTGTAATTCTTCAGTTGTTCTGGGTCTTTTTTCTCCTTAGGTATTATGCAGATATATGCCTGTTTCCAGGTTTCTGGCATTTCTCTCCTTTCTCTTATTTCATTCATTGTTCTTTTTAAATACGGCAGGATTTCTTCTTGCATTGCTTTGTAATATATTGCTGTTAGTCCGTCGGGACCTGGAGCCTTATTTGTCTTTATATTTTTAATGACTGCTTTTATTTCTTCCACCGAAATCTCCTTATTCAGTGCCTCCCTCTCCTCCTCTGATATTCTATTGATTTTCTTCTTTCCTAGATATTGTACAATGTTTTCTTTCCTTATCTGGTCATCTTGGTATAGTTTTTTATAGTAATTTACAAATTGGTCTCTTATATCTTCTTCCCGCGTGTATATCCTCTCGTTCTCTTTAATTTTTGCTATATATCTTGATTCTTTCTTCACTATTAATTTTCTTGCCAGCCATCTCCCTGGCTTGTTTGCATTCATACCCCTCCCTATTTTGACGATATGTAACAAATAAATATTCAATAAAAATTAATAATAATAATAACAACAACAACAGCTTATTTGCCAAGTATAAGTTGACTTCTTGCATAAGTTGTGGGCAGGTATAGGGGTGAAAATTATGGCTTTTGATATGACTCTTGGATAAGTCAAGAATCAGTCWGTGGAACAGGCAATACATACAACACAATAGCCCACTTGTACACAGAAAGAAAAGTAAATCAATTCAYCCAATAATGTGACTGGTGAAACTTATTATACAGTTCCAAATCATAGCATTCACAAAACAATATTATATGCYTTTGGTACAGTCACTCAAAAAAGTATCAACCCTGTATGTTTTTGCATCGAGTTGAACTTAAATCCATAGTCTACGACCCATTTCGGCCTCACTCCAGACCTTCCTCTGCTGGACTAAAATTAATTAATTAATTAATTAATATAATTAATTTTATAATTTTATAATTATATAWAATTATATATATAATCAACATTTACTACAAATAAATTCATAGACAATCATGTACATAAACACATATAAAGATGCATATAAGAATACTAACAGAGTTATGAACTTMATATTTATCATATACATCAATGTTTGTTGTAAATACATCCATTCAGCATCAWATATTTCAACATGTTTAAAGATACTCACAAGATTATAAACTTGGTACTTGTTCCCCTTAGAAATACAGGATTTTATGTTTAGTGGGATCTAAATCAAAGGAACAAAATGTGGCTGTAAACATTTAGAAGTTACATATACAGAAAATAAATATTTGATCTAATTATAAACATATTTCACAGAATAGGTGGACTCACAAGATACTCTGCTCTGTGTTTGATTCTAATTGCGAGTATGGGAAACTTCTGGGAGTTCCCTCAATTTAAAGGGGGGGGGGGACCACATGCGATGTTAAAGAGATAGAGAAGCTTATAGGGACTGTTGGAATCAAATATGTAAAATGTAGACACCAGATGGCGCTGTGAATGCTCTCAATATGCTCAAACAGAGATACATACTGTAACACTGCCAATTTGGATAAAACTTCAGAATTATATATAACAACTGTACAGATTTAATTCATTTAAACCATGTGGATATTCCGTGCGTAGTCTGAAAATCCAATATGTTTCTCTTTGTAAGAGGTTGTTATTGAAGTCAATGTGTTTGGAATGTGTAACCACTTCCAGTATATAGTATTTAAATGAATCCAGGTCATGTTGCAGATCATCAAAATGTTTGTAAAGTATTGACTCTCTGGAATGATTCCTGATTTTACTCTTATGTTCAATGATCCTTGATCATTGAACATAATACACCAGGGAATACATCAGCAGACCAACTGTCCCTGGTCATAGCAATCACAATTTTCTCACCAAGCATTTGAAAAAGCAGAAGTTGCAGCGTGGCAGAGAGCATAAAGGGGCTAGGTGGTTCTTGTAAAATCTGGGACAGACTAAACCCTCAGCTTTTCCACTCTGCTCATTTTTTAACTAAAATTTTGTAGACTTATTTATGTGTAGGCCTGTGTGATCAATGTAAAAAAGTTTCAGTGCTCATTATGAAATTAGGGGATGGAGAAAGATCATTTCTAAAGTGTTTATGAAATTGGGCATGATCTGTATCGTAACTATAACGAGTTAATAACAACTTATTTGTTACCTCTCATTAAGTAATTCTGCCAAAGGGGAAAATTCCAGGGCTGTTTTCTCCCTCATTGTTAGAGGTATTGGCATGAAACTTACTACGATTATAGAACACATTTACCACTGTTAGCCCATCAAGTTCCAGAGCATTTCACTCATCTACCTTTTTTTTTTGGAATTTTTCATTTTTTTTACATTTTAAAAAGGCAAGAGCTATCTCATTGAATTTTCCATACAATGACACAAGATAACAAGGGATCACTCCCCCAAAGTTTCAGAAAATGTTTTGATAGAAACATTTTTTAAAAACCGCAACAGCTATCTCATTGAATGTCTTTAACTAATAGAACTTCAATTTAGGGATTTCTTCCCAGCCCAACACAGATTTACTTACTAGTATCGAAGTATCAGTCAGTCCTCTTTGTAGATTCAACAATTTATTGGAACTCTGTCTGGCTGACAAGTCTCTCCCCTATTGGGGGTTTCTGATGCTGAGCAGAATTCTGGGAAATGTAGTTTAGGGCAGGACCTTTTGAATTTTCTGCCATAGGGCTCCTACCTTCCTAAACTACATTTCCCAGAAAGCATTCTGAGTATGCTCTGAATATTTCCTATTGAACTTCCTTTCAGATCCCTCTTCAGACTTTTTTGGCTCAACAGTGGAAGCATCTGAAGGGTGACTGCGAAGACATCACCTAAAAACAATGCAAGTCACCTTTAAAAAGAAGGCATAATATTTAATTTAAAACCAAAATACAATTGAAATACAAAGAGTCTACACCATGAAAAAAAAGCCTCCTAATCTCTTCATTTTTTTTATCATGGATATGGATTTTTATGGGGATAGCTAAGACAACCCTGGATAGGCAAAAGTGAATTAGAAAAAAATAAACTGATTGTTATATATGCAGTATCCTTAAAAAAAATGATAAGCTTCTGATTGTGTTTTTAATAACAGGAAAGCCCAAAAAGCAAAGAAAGAAAATATAGTAGTTTATTATGAATATAGTTCATATGCCTTTCAACAAAGAATGCTTAGACTTTGAAAGAGTACAAGAATAATTATTTTTAAAAGAAAAAACACCTGTTTTCCCTGAACATTTCCCTACTTTCTTTATGATTTAAAGCACCTTGCATTAGCTTATGATCTAGTTTTGATAAATAATGTGCTGCTATACACACCAGGGGATTTTTTTCTGTGTCTTTGACTAGTGCTATTAGGGGAAAAAATATCCGTTTCCATAGCAAAATCTAAACTTGCTGTACCGCTGCACCATTTTTGTCTGTATTGGAATTATATAAGAATCTGAAGCATAAAGGTTGCATAATACATTGGAATAGCTCAACCCTGTTTGTGAAACAGGATAATGAGTTTTTGTGTAATTATTAGTTTTGTGTGATGCAACCACCTCTGTAATGCATCAAAGCTGTTCCTAAATTGGACTGCTTTATACATTATTGACATGGGATTTCTAAATGAATGTTTCAGATTTCGATTTTAAAAGAACCCCCCATGTTTCAAAAACTAATATTTGGGAAGAACCTCGGCTAGAAGCAGAGCTCTGTTTGGGCCTCATGATCCAATTTGACATCTAAACAATTCACATCATCTCTGATATGCTCTGGATGGATCAGAATTTAGTCTGACCTTATCCAGATTGTGGTATGAGAATCCAAATTGCCACTTCGTTTGCTTGCTTCTATTAGGAAAATAAAACAGTTTCCAAATTCACCTTTGGAATCAACTGGAAAATGACTAACAAATGTGTGGTATTATCTGTCTATTCTGGCATATGCATGAAACAGTGCTTTGCCTCTTTCTGAGTTGGTGAATCCAGAAATATTGCCAAGTTATTTAGTGACTACATTCCTGAATGATTAGACTGCCCAAAACTGAATTTGTGGGAGAGAATGGAAGTAATAAAGCTGTCTTATTATCTGTCAACCTCTCAGAAATGCACATACACAGAGAGCTCCAGAAAAGCTAAATGAATGTTTAAACGTATGAATATAGAAACACCTTGCCTTCCTATTTATTTAAGCTGATAATACAAACAACATCAATGCATCTCTATTTACAGTTGCTAATCTTCTAGAGTTTGTAAGAAAGAGGAGAACAGGGAAGAAATAATCTGGTGGCATTTCATAGAAACTCTCCCTAAAACACTGCAATTAGAAATTTCAGGAAATTCGAATGCCATAGACTGCAACCTCTCTTCCCCCCCCCCCCCCCCCCCCCCACACACACACATCTTGAACTCACTACCTTGGCATCACAAATCATAGGGAAACATATCTGAAGCCCTCTGGAATAAACCAAATACTTGGGATAGTGCAACTCACTCTTGGAGCCCATTTCACCAAACCCAAAGCAAGTGTGGGAGATTACGGGGATATGTGCCACTGATCAGCAAAGCAGTGCAATTGTGTAAATGGAGAGAGATGCAACAATGAGAATGCTTATACCAGTATATAGCTATTGATGGCCATGCAAATACCATGGAATAGTGGCTTCAGATGATAAAGTCCCAAGAGTTTGGGGATAGAACTCCAAGAATGTCACCTGCCTTCTCACTGCATTTTGACCTTTTCTCAGCCACTTCTAGAGAACTCCCACACGCATGCACACACACACACACACACACACACAAAAGCTGATAAAGAAAGTGGTGATTGGGGACTATTGCTGGAAGTTTCTCTACTTGGAGCGTTTCCCAGCACTTGAATTTGATAGTTAAATTCACCTCATCACATGAGGTGAATTTAGCATCCTATCATCCTAGCATCCTGCTAGAATGCTTCCTCCTCAGAGTCTGCTGGATGCCATCACATGACTTACAGCAACTTCTGGCAGGCTCCATGGAGGAAGCATCCTGGTGGCATGGTAGGACACTTCCCTAAGAACACAGGAGGATTCTCGTGTTCCATTGGGAATTATGAGGCCAGTGTGGGGGGATGCCATGCTGTGATGCTTCCTCTTCATGGCATGGGAAAGTGTCACTGTGGGTGAGGCGGGGTGCGGGGCATCAGAATTGCACCACTGCACTGCTGATTCACAATGGAGGGTGGCAAATTGCCTAGTGGGACAACATCCATGTGATGAGGCCCTTCGTGACCCACAAGTGGCCCTTTCACACTACAGAGTTATTGATGTCATGGCCTATGGCTAGTGCAATAAACTTTATTCACAATCACTACAGAGTTATAGCACTATGACTCTATTCTAATTACTATGACTACATCCTATGGAATTCTGGCATTTGTAGTTTGATGAGACTTTAGAGCACTCCCCTAAGCTACTAATACCAGGATTTCAGAAGTGAAGACAGAGCAGTTACAACAGAATCATACTGCTATGATTGTGTAGTTGTAATTAGGTCATTTACATACAAATAAATAAATCAAATATAAAAGTAGAACCATCTATATAAATAAAAATGTAATGTTCATTTGTGGGATTAACAGAACTCAAAAACCACTGGATGAATTGACACCAAATTTGGACACAAGACACCAACCAAAGCAATCTATGTACTTCACTCAAAAAACCAAAACAAAAAACAAAAAACGGAAAGAACTTAATCCCCCACAAAGCTAAATGACTATACAGAGCATCCGTTAAAACGTCACCCTCCTCACCCTGCCCCCTCCTGCAAGATGGGAGGAAAACAGCTGAGAGACAAAACCACTTGAGAGAGGAGGGAAAGGTGGCCCATACACCCCTTTCGCAAGCCCCTGCCTCTCCCCTCCCAAATACTTCTGTTCCAATGTATTTCACCTCCTTCTTGCCAGCCAAGAGAGAAAGAGAGGCGGCATCATCATCCTCCTCACACCTAGAGCCAACCTGTTTTTTCTCCTGGAGGTGCTGCCTGCTTGCCTTCCTTCCTTCCTTTCTCCCATTGCATTTTTGTTTGGGCATTTTAAAAAGCCCGAAAGGAGAGGAAGGGGAGAAAGAAAGGAAGGAAGAAAGAAAGGAAGGATTGAAAGAGAGAGAGCGAGAGAGAGAGCACCCTCCTCCAGATCCACCCCCTGCCTTTCCTTTCCTTGCCCTCATGGCTGCCTGGAAACTCGCACAGGAGGGATTAAATATGGGTGAGCTTCAACTCCCAAAAAGCTTGAGTTATGGGAAGGAATTCTGGGAAATGAAGTCCAGTACTCAAAGAAAGGACAAGAACAGGAAACACTGTCCAGGAAGGCACAATCAAAGAACTCCCGACAGATGGCCATCCATTTTTACTTCATAGCAACCCTGGGCTACAATATCTACAATAATAATAACTATATATCTATCATGATAATATTTATCGAAGTCGTTAATAATAATATCTATGTCTGTAATAATATCTATAGGTCTATTATAATAATATCTATATGTCTGTAATATATCTATAAGTCTATAACAATAATATCTACATTTCTGTAATAATATCTGTACTATATTAAAATAGATTTTGCCCATTAAAATTCAATATCATTAACATACAATATAATATATATAGCCCCCGGTGGTGCAGTGGGTTAAAGCACTGAGCTACTGAACTTGTTGACCAAAAGGTCACAGGTTCAAATCCAGGGAGCAGTGTGAGCTACCGCTTTTAGCTCTAGCTTCTGCCAATCTAACAGTTCAAAAACATGAACATGTGAGAAGATCAATAGGTACCGCTCCGGCGGGAAGGTAATAGTGATCCATGCAGTCATGCTGACCACTTGACCTAGGAGGTGTCTACAGAAGATGCCGGATCTTCGGTTTAGATGTGGAGATCAGCGCCAACCTCAAACATGACTGGACTTAATGGACTTTACCTTTTTCACAATATTAAAATTTTGATTAGATAAAATTCTTCATAGGAATCTATTGCAATATCAGCAATACATCTAGTTAGAACAGAAACACTGAGAGTTAACTAAAAATTGGTAATACAAAGGAGATAGAAAATCTTATTCTGAGACATTTTTGGGATTTAGTTTTGACAGAATAGATCCCAAGAATTTGGATCTCAGTTCTGAATATAATGTGCAGAACAGCAAATATACTGGCAAATCCTCAGTTTCTGGACCCCCACACATATACTATGTTAAAAGGCCCCAGGTTTTCTAAGAGAAGGCCAGCCAAGGAAAATGCCCAGTAAATAAGCAACAACCCCCAATTCTGTCTTTTCTAGGTATTACAATACTTTAAATTACAAATAGAGCCCCCGGTGGCGCAGTGGGTTAAACTCCTGTGCTGGCAGGACTAAAGATCGACAGGTCGCAGGTTCAAATCCGGGGAGAGGTGGATGAGCTCCCTCTATCAACTCCAGCTCCTCATGGGGGGACATGAGAGAAGCCTCCCACAAGGATGATAAAAAAAACATCAAAATCATCCGAGCGTCCTCTGGGCAACGTCCTTGCAGACAGCCAATTCTCTCACACCAGAAGCGACTTGCAGTTTCTCAAGTCGCTCCTGACACAACAACAAAAAATTACAAATACTTTAGATATCTCCATATCTTGTAATATCTATAGAGAATATATATTTAATTAAATGAAGGCTTGTGTTTTCCCATGGACTTCTCTCCTATATGTCACATACCTCCCAACTGCCCCAAATTAGCAGAGACCATCCCAATTATTCCTCTGTCATTTCACATTTTATCTACTTTTTAAATTTCTCAGTTTTTCTTTCCTCCTTCCACTTTTTCTATTTGTACTGAATTGGCAGGAAATGGCAGCATTTAATCCTTCTTATAACCTCAGCAAACAGCATCCTGCACTAGTCCTTCCTATCTTTTGTGTTTTTCCTCATTAATAACTTCTGCACACTTAAACTTTTCTACTCGTGACCCCTTTCCATCTGATAAATTTTTATGTGATCCTGGATATATAGGTATATAAGTCATAAAAAACCTTTTTACTATTTTCTCATGACCCACAGTTTAAGAAGCAGTGCTCTTGATCACACTCTGATGAGGCCCCATGTATTCCGATTTTTGTCTGTGGAAAGTTGGAAGGTATGATGTCAATGGTTCCTTGGTTTGAAAAGTTCCACAACTTAGAAATAATTTAAGCACTTCTATTTGTTTAGTTACTGCAGCAACTAATTATTGTGTGAAATGAGAATAGGTAGACAGGTACAGGTATGGGCAGATATAAATATAGATATCACGCTACAAAACTGCAGTGAACTGCTGTAACTCAGTGAGCTACTAAAAAGGCATCTGAGGATGTATGAATGTATATTCAGGATTTTTTTATATAATCTGTTTATGAAAGCAGACATTGCTGAGTTACAGCAGTTTTGACAGTGCTGTGTTACAGCAGTTTAGTACAGCTTTGACAGTGCCCAGCATGAATTTTAGTAAAACCAAAAAAAAAAAATCTTCTCCCTCTCTAGTGGCCAAATCCAGTAAGTAGAGTTATTCCAAGAATGGAAAAACTACTGTTATGCCTGTCTGCTATGTAGCTGTTAAAGGTGAGAACCTTGTTAGAAATGATGTTGATGTTGAACTTACAACCTGATCACAAAGGGTGGCATGTGCCAGTTCTGCCCCACTTCACCCACAGAGCTGACCTGCTTCCATCAAATGACACCAGTGGGGCTCCATGGGTGTAGTATCACTGCAGCAACATGAGGGCTTCCCATGTTACCATAGAATCAATTGGGGGGGGGGGCACATGCTCCATACTCACTCCATGCTTCTCCCATGGAATTGCCCTCAGCTAGAGCCGGGCGATGTGGGGTGTGGTTCCCATGCCCTCCAATGACATGCAACATTCTCGGCGGCCGTGTGACAAGGTTGCTTATTCAGCACCACAAATATCTGAATACAGTTAGATCCTTCTATACAATTTAATCCTCTGATTAGTTTAATCCCATTTCCGTTTACTTCATCGGACTATGAAAAGATTGGAAGCCTTTGAAAAATTGTTGATGGCAAAGGACAAATCAAAATAAATCACCACATATCTGTATTCACTTCTTGGAATTCAAAAGGTATCAGCTGCAATTTATTATTATGTTGCATTCAGGTTTTGTTTTTGTTTTTTTGTTTTGGCCTTTATCCTACACTACTCATTCTTGAAAAGGAAAATCGTGACGTGAATGATTTCAGGAATTTAATGGTGTACTATACATATTTTCCTGGGGGCAGGGAGGGGATGATTCATTGAAAAACCAGGTAATTTATTTCTGGCCAGATATATATTGGAGTTGTTTGCTAGTTTCCTCCTTCTGACATTACCTAGCATCTTTTTCTTAACATATGATGTGTTACTATCACTGCCCAAAGCGTAAGAAAACTGAAAATTTGGCCTGGATAACATCTAACGTACTGCTCTCCCTCTTCCTGTCACACCCACACACAGATTGCTCTAACATTTGGTTTGTACACTGGTTATTCATTCTTCTTCAACATCCTGACATCCTGATATTTATAATGACAATTCCTATTATCTCTGATCACTGCCACATGGGACTTGTACTCCAAAATGTCTGAGGAGCATGACAATAAGGAACACTATGCTAAATGACAAATGAGAAGGCAAGAGAGCTACATCTCAAAGTGTTGGTCAGTCCTTAATAGGACTATGTGGTAACAGGTAAGCCTTTACAATGAAGTCCCTAATCAATATGGCTTCCACAATATCTCTGTATTTATTTATTTACTTATTTAATTTTTTTTGTACCTGGCCTTTCTCACTCCTTTGGAGAACTCAAGGCAGCTTACAGCTCTGGCAAAATTCAATAGATTCTGTAGAGAGGCTTATGTAGGAAGCTCTTACTAAAAATGGCTGCCATTGTTCAATTCCACTTCAAATATCTAAAATGGCATACATGCATCATTTTTCAGGATCTTGCTGAATGCCATTCCAGCCAAAAACAAAGGTGGAGAAAAGAAGGACAACTATCCTTCTTTCTTTGCTTTGAGAAAGGGAGAGATAATCAGGTGGGACTGCTTCTCACCTCTATGTTTTGTCACTACATTTGTGTTGGGTTCCATATATAGACAGATATCTTTCTTTACTCTTCCAAACCTGTAACCCTTTGTTTCATATTACATTATCATTCTTTTTTCCTCATTTATATTCCTCCCCCTTATGTGTATTTCTACAGATGTAGAGATTTTAAGGCAAGTGATACATTTACATCCCCCAGTATTAACTTCTCAAAGAACCAGATCCTTCATTCTATTTAGCTTTTCCAAAGTACATTCCTCTATGCATTTTTAAAAGAAGAGGAAAAGATTTATTCTATGCCTGTCAATCTATCAACAGGTCATAGCAGAATCCATAATTTGCCTCTTCAAACCTGCCGTCAACTTATATATAAAGTCCACCAATACATCAGTATAAACTTTACATTTAGTCACCTAGAGCGCTTCCAGACAGCACCAAAATGTGGGACAAAGAAGTGGGGTTTTTAAATGCAGGATCTCAAAGGTAGTCCAAATACAGACCTGTCAGTCCTGCTACATAGTTCCTCATCATCCTCACAGCTGTTTTCCCCCCTGTTTTTTAATGGATTATGACATATGGTAGACAGGGGGAATCCAGTGGAAGTTTTTTAAAAAAAGAAATTCTCTCCAGAGATGTGCATATTTGCATATAAAATCCAGTGCATAACAAAGCGAATTAAAAAAAAACTTCTCTCAGATCTCTGTCTTCCCCCAGTTGTGAAATCAAGCTTTGGGGACAAAGTTTGGTATCCTAAGTAACTTCTTTAAATTTGGACTAAAAAGTGGAGTGAAATCTGTGTCCTAAGTGACATATTTATTTATTTATTTATTATTTAAACTTATATGCCGCCACTCCCCTGGGGCTCGGAGCGGCTTACAAGAATAGCTAAAATCTAACAAAAGTTTAAAAGCAATTTAAAACAATTTAAAAACAACACTATCAAACATTAAAAGCCTGTCGGAACACGTATGTCTTACATGCCCTGCGGAAAGCTGGTAAGTCCCGCAGGGCACGAACCTCAGGTGGCAGAGTATTCCAGACTGATGGTGCCACTGCTGTGAAGGCTCTGCGTCTGGTTGCCGTTAGACGCAAGGTCTTGACACTGGGAATTTCCAATAAATCTTGGTCCTCAGAATGGAGGGGGTTGGTAGGGGGTGAGGTGGTCCCTCGGGTACATCGGTCCCAGACCATGCAAGGCCTTAAAGGTGAGTACATCACTTTGAAAGTGATCCGGTGCTCAATTGGTAACCAATGCAGCTGTAGTAAGATTGGTGATGTGGCATCTCATCGGAATTCCCGCAAGAAGCCGAGCAGCTGCATTTTGTACCAACTTGAGCTTCCGGATCACCGACAGAGGGAGGCCAATGTAGAGGGCGTTACAGTAGTCCAGTCTTGAGATGACCGTGGCCTGGATCACCGTAGCTAGGTCGTCCCTGGACAGGGAGGGGGCCAGCCGTCTAGCCTGCCGCAGATGAAAAAAGGCGGTTCTGCTCACGGCGGAGACCTGGGCTTCCATCGTCAGCAGAGGGTCCAAAAGGACTCCCAGACTCTTTACCAATGATGACGGGCGTAACGCCTCGCCATCCAGGGTGGGCAGATGGATGTCCCCACTGCCCGACACACCCAGCCATAGGATCTCCGTCTTTGCTGGATTCACCCTCAACCTGCTGGCACGCAGCCATCCAGTAACGACCTCGAGGCACTGATGGAAACAATCGGGTACAGAGTCCGGTCGGCCTTCCATCTTCAGCACCAGCTGAGTGTCATCGGCGTACTGATAACATTGGCTGGGCGGTTTCGTTTCGTTAATTCGTAATTCGTTAAAAATTCGTTATTTTTTGTTAACGAAGCGATAACGAACCATTCTGGAGCAGCTAAAAAACGAAACGAATTTTTCAATTCGTTTCGTAAATGCTTCGTATTTCGTTATGTATTCGTTTCGTTATTGGTTTGAGGTCGTTTCGTTATTATTTCCGCATGTCTGGGGCAAGTTTTATAGTTGTTTTTTGTTTAAGTAGTGAAAAAAAATTATAATATCACACCAACAGTCAACAACAGAGGGAGAGGGAAGCTTCAGAAGTTTTTTTAGCGTATTGCGCGATCGCGGCCGCCATTAACGAATCGATTCGTTATTGTTTCGTTATTGTTTTGTAATTTTTTTACCATTTACGAAATTTCGTAAATATCGAACTTTTTTTAAGGAAAATTTGGGAATTCTTTTAAATATCGAAATGCAAAAAACCCCAAAAAAGAATCAATTTTAGAAACAATTTTTTCCGTTGTTACCCAGGCCTACTGATAACACTCAAGCCCAAAACCTCGAACCAGCTGAGCAAGTGGTCGCATATAGATGTTAAACAACAGAGGGGAGAGAATGGCCCCTGAGGAACCCCACAAGACAGAGGGGACCTCTCAGAGACCAGACCTCCTCTCTCCACTCGCTGTCCACGGTTGTGAAGAAAGGAGGATAGCCAGTTTAAAGCTGTCCCTCTGACTCCAGCAACAGCAAGGCGGTGGGTCAAAAGATTGTGGTCGACTGTGTCAAATGCTGCTGTGAGATCCAATAGCACAAGCAGCGCTGACCCGCCCTGGTCAAGCTGGCATTGAAGGTGATCCGTGATGGAGACCAGCACAGTCTCTGTCCCGTGCCCCGCACGGAAGCCGGATTGGAAGGGATCTAGTCCGGCTGTGTCGTCTAGGAATATAAGCTGCTATCCACTAGTGAACTCAACCCACCAGTATAGAAAGAACTGCTGCTCCATGATTTGACAGAGATAAACGATATTAGATAAAGGTTAGGTAAAGGTTTTCCCTGACATTAAGTCCAGTCATGTCCGATTCTGGGGGTTGGAGCTCATCTCCATTTTTTAGCTGACACCTCCAAGGTCATGTGGCCAGCATGACTGCATGGAGCGCCGTAATTAATTAATAATTATCACCATCATCATCATCATCCCACTCTATCTCTCTAAAAAGAGACCCAAAATGGCTAACACTAAAAACAATACAATATATAATTGAAAACCTAAAAACCATACAAACATTACAAACATGCCAATCCTTCCCTTTTACCATCTCATCATTCCAAGTTGTGGTTTCTAAGCTTCATTTTCCACCTTTTGTCTGCATGGTACACTTGATTTTCTGGTTTTTTAGACCCCGGCCTCTTTCCTCCTGCCCTTTTCCTTTACTTTGCTGAGACATAAAGGAAAACATGCTTGGACTGAAAACCTTTTTGATTCTGTATCCTCCCCCCCCCCCCTTCCCAGTGGTGGGCTGCCAGATACTTTACATAACTCAGCAAGCAAGGTAAGTTTCACCTCAAACTTTTCCTCCAAGGGATCCTATTTAAGAACACGTGGCTGTCTTAAAAAACCAGGTGGCATCTTGTTAGAGAGTCAGGGAGAAAGAGACAACCTATATAGGAACTCCCGTATCTAGTGGCATGCAGAGCAGCAGTTAAAACCACACGGCTTTGTGCAAATCTTAATTTAGTCTACAATTGACTGCCTCATCTCCCAAATGAGCCACTGTTCCTTAGCTTATCTGCAGTGCAGGAATAATATAGTTCTGCCTGTACTACTGTACTGCTTATAAGTGTTCAGTAAGAATGTCACGCAGATTACTTTGGGGAAATGCTATATAAATATTGTATTAGTAAATGTTAGTTTTTACAGTGTTGGCAGTAATGGAACATTGGGTCCTGTGCCTAGCTGTGCTCCGGGGCTCTAGGTTTCTCTCCCTTGCCAGCACTCATTTCTCATGCAGACATATGTAAGCTCCCTTTCACATTCTCATAAAACAAGTAATTTTCTGCAAATGAAGAATGTGGCCAGGTTATGCCATGTGGATGTACCCAATTTCTCTTTTTTCTTTCTTTCATTTTACTAATAGAGTTGACCAACACAATCAATCTTTTGCCTGTCTTCTCTTTTGTTGTTTGATCTGTTGCTACCGGTTTATTTGGTTTTTCAGTTTATGTACTAGTTATATAATCTCATTTTCTTCCTCTGCTCACCAACATCCCAGACACAATTTTCTTCTAATTATCTGCTTTTACCAGAGCTAGAAAAAGTTACTTTTTGTACTACAGTTACCAGAATCCTCAACCAATGTGACCTATGGCTAGGTTTTGATTTTCACATGGCACAAATTGACTTTCTGTCTATGAATAACAATGGCATTCATTAGATTCACTTTTCTGAGTTGTTGCAGTGGCTTGGATTGTGTTCCAGCCAGGCAACAATCAGCCCCTCCACTTTATAAACAACCAAACTCATCCTGTAATACAACTGGCCCCATGTTATTGGAGAGAGACAGGAGAGACAACTAGACATACTGTAAGGGCATTATCTACAAAAGCCCTTTCACAACTTCCAGATGTCTCTGCAGCTACCTGTGGCAATGTGTCTATCTACATGAAAATAGGTTTTGGAGCATTAGGATACATAACTACAGAGACACTGTTACATGTTATATATTTACCATTTCTATTTATTAGGTATTATTTCTCACATGTTCAGATTTATGTATTTATTTGGGCAGGTAGTTTGAGAGAAGATGAAGACAAGGAGAGGGAATGATGAGGAATGGGTAGAAAAAAAGGTGGAGTAGGAGATGAAGGAAAGATTGTGAAGTAATAATATATTTACTTTTGTGGTATGGTATATCCAGGCTATTAACTTAACATATAGTTCAGGATATCTTGGCAGCCACCTCTCCACAAAAATCAACATTGACACTGAAATACAACACCACCTGAGCTCTGCAAGTGCAGCATTTTTCTGAACGAAGCAGATAGCATTTGTTGATCGGGACATCCATAGAGATACCAAGATGCTTGTTTATAAAGCCATTGCCCTACCCAACCCTGCTATATGCCTGCAAAATGTGGACTGTCTATAGGCATCACATGCAACTCCTGGAACCATTCCATCAGACTCCTGCGAATCTCTTGGGAAGACAGGTGGACAAATGTCAGCATGCTGGAAGAAGCAAAGACCATCAGCATTGAAGCAATGCTCCTACACCAGCAACTCTGCTGGATGCTCACCATGTCGGAATGCCTGATCACCGTCTCTCAAAGCAGTTCCTCTATCCCAGCTCAAGAACTGGATATGTAATGTTGGTGGACAGGAAAAAAGATTTAAAGCTGGGCTTAAACCTTAAAGACTTCGGCATAGACTATGAGGGATCACCTAAGTAAAAGTATAGTTCAAGAACATTATTCTAGTCTGTTTGCTATTCATCCACTTTCTTTCATTTGGCATATAATATCTTTTCTTGCACTGCTAGTGTTAGGTGGTCTTAAATCCAGGTATTGATGCTCAGCATGATACTGGATTTCCAATTTTGCAATGCGATGTGTTTAGCAACCATGTGGCTCTGGCAAGCTATTCTCACTATCTGTCAATCAGGTTCCAGTAATGCAATATATAGACATCAAAACATGCCCATCTTCTGTTATAGTTTTTGGGTGCTCATGAGTCTTTAACAGCACTTTTATGTCCATAAACTGAACATAACAAAAAATTACTGTGGAGTAAAACAACATTCTTTTCTACTGTTGCATACTCTTGCTATTTCAACAGTTAACAGCCTTGTTTTAATTCACAGAGCAACATATGAAGTGATAGAGTTCATGAGCTGTACCACTTCAGACCAAGTGGATGATTGCATGAATTTTCATTTTAAAAAAGAACATATTTTTACACATTAGAAACAACAACCAGCATATCACTGAAAAGTAAATTAATCTTAGAACTCTTCTTCCCAGCATCTAGATTTTCACGGAAGGGACTTGTTTTCAATATGACAGAGCATCCACTGATGTAACCAATCTTTATTTTGCTGAAATGATAAATGTGTCAAATAGTTTTTCCACCAATTTTACTATTTGCCTGAATTTTGTCCCACTGTTCCACCCCATCCCCAGGAAATAGCATTTAAAGGTGAAAGATGGTGGCTTACCAATCTTCTTCTCCAGCTCAGAATTAATCAGAGTTCACTGAAGTGCCATTGTCATTATTTCTGAGAAACCCTTTTCCTTCCATTACTGCTGTCACACAGTAGCTGCTCTTCGAAAGCTTTTTGAAGCTATTGAAACAATCAGTTCTGTTGCTGTGATTTACTTCCTGAAAAGGATATATGACCATGCTGGGATTCAACACTCTTGATTCTAGTCTCCTTGTGATATTGAAATAGAGCAACTTAAAATGTCCATGGATAAGGAGATCCTAATCGCGGGTAGCAAAACCTGAAACAATACACAGTTACTGGTACCAGCAAAAGGCCACTGTGTAGGTTCGTGTGCCTGGTGAGATGAAGAAGCCCAATATTCCCAAATAAATCTCACCAAGTTGAAGTAGTCACTGAGGTAGTTTATTAGATCAGCCAAAGTGATGCTAGCCCATGGTAATCTGCCAAAATAAGTAAGTCATAACATTGCAAAGGCCAGCTTTAGGAAGCAGCGCTCAAAAATGAAACAAACAAACAGATAGCAATTCTATACAAAAGCACAAGACGACTATATAGTGTTTTCTAAAGAAGACTGATCATTAAAACTTAATGATTAGGTAAATTGTCTGTTTTGTTTAAAGAAGAGCCATTACTAAAGTTTTTGAAGGACTGGGTACCCCTAATTAATTTTTTTGGGGAAAATGAGGGTAATTTGATAACTGCTAGTAATATATACATGACACAGAGGCACAAAGAGATACATTTTAAGCTTTAAAATATAACTGCAGAAAGGATAGTAGTTAGTGTCATGCGTTAGCATGAGTAGCATGCAGATTGACGCTAGCCCAGTTAACTGTGTGTGTGATGAATTGGCTCATAAAAGAAAAACACATGAGACTTCGGCTTAAAGTAGAAAAGAAAAATATTGTAGTATTGGCAGCATACAAAATAAAATAGCAGGATTGCTGTTTCCACAAAAATAACATGAAACAATATCTTCTGAGAGATATCATTACTCAGCTGTGATAAGCAGGAATCCTTGTCCTCTTCTCATGGCTGTGTCTTTGCAGGACATCTGCAGCATAGTCCCCGGCTTACACAAGGCAGAATGGCACAGAGGCATAGATGCACAATAGCATAAAGGCACAATGGCAAAGAAGCTAAACACACAGTAGCTATCTTTATACACATGAAAATAATACTCTCAATTAACTCTTCAATTAACTGAAACAGCTGTAGCACAAACAGCCTTGAACCTTACAGCAACTTAAAGTTATAGCACAAACAACATTGATCCTTACAACAACTTAGATAAAGTACATTGCAACCTCTTAGTGGCAACAGTTAGGTCATCTTCATCCCTCCTCTCCTTTAGAAGGAAATTAAAAATGCGGATGTGGGACCAGGCCTTCAGGTAATCTATGCAAACTTTGATGATGACAATGAAGACAATTGCTATTGAAACAGATTATGGTCAAGTTTGATGGAGTCTACAGAACTCGGTGAGACAACGGCCACCAGACTGGTGTTCCTTTTTTAGTAGATTTTATTGTACTAACTTAATGTTTTAACTATTCATAATTATTGTTTTTGATATGTATTTTATTGTGTTTACTTGTAGGCATCAAATAGCAGAAGGGCAGGGTTAAAATACACGAAATAAATAAATAAATAAATCATCTTTTTCTATTTTGTTAGTTGTGGTTTTTGCTATGCCTTTATGCAACTTGGAATTGTGTTTAGGAATGTGGCCAGTTTTGTTTGTGATTTTTGTCATTTGTATTTTGCTTTTGTAATATGTTATTAAATTTTATGTAAATTTCTTTTTAAAAACGTAAATACACTACTATTTCCTACATTTGAAATATCATTTCATATGCCTGAAATATTATCTCTAAAATGGTTCAGATAATCCGGTTCATCCAACCTACATCTGAATCAGATCAGTAGGAGTTATCCCGTTACTGCAAAGGACTCTGTGCATGACTCATCTTCTACCTGATGTGACAATGTGTGGATAAATACTCATCAGCTTGAATGTGTACAAAATATACCTAAATTCTCTATTACATTGACTTAGAGACAGCCTGAGAGAAGGAACTGAGAGGCTTAGCCATACAGCATCACTCTTGTACTTATTTCTGCCTTGGCTACATGTTGCACATTTATAGAAATGAATCTCCAGATCATATAATACCTGCAGTCAATGAAAACTCATTCACTGGACTTTTCCATATATCGTTCTACATGGCAGGATAAAACCCCTCTTGCTTTCCTGGAATAGAGAAACAAATTCTACAAAGGCTTACAAACATAATGTATGTCAGATCTCAAAATTCAACTTAAAAAAATAAAAATAATGCAAGATCCACTGGCAATAAAAGCAAAGCTTGGTTTTACTCACTTGGGAAGAAAGCTCTCCCAGGCATTCTTTACAGGCTCTTTGAAGCTAAAAGCTTTAATAAAAGACAATTAAAAGTGACTCCAAAAATGAAAAGAAGGCAGGTAAAGCAGAAACGATTATTTTCTTAATAATCAGGGGGAAGCCCCAACAGAATTATGATTCCCAATGGGGAAAAATACTATCCCTGACCAATCTAAGGAGGCCATGAGTGGTGAAGCTAATTTGAAAGGAGCTTTAGACTAATAAAACATGGATTTTCTCACCCTCTGACATCAAGAAAAGTCCAAATAAGACAGCTTGAAGGGGACTTTGGATGCTTCTGTTGCTATTGCTTCTGTAGAAATCTCTCTGAAATCTCTCTGGAATCTGCAGTTCTCTCTTCTTATCTCTTGAGAGCCTGTATGGGCTCTCCCTTTGTTTTGCCTCTGTGGATATCTCTCAAATTCCTTGCTTTGCCCTGCTGCTTATATTTAATCTCTTCCTAATTTGGGAGCTGATTGAAGGAACCATCTTTGAGTGGAACAGAACATGGCCTTAAGGTTATCCAATAGGGAATTCAAAAGAAAAGACTCCATGCATTTGAAGCAATGAGTGCAGAAAAAAAGCATTAGTATTTATTTATTTATTTAAGTCTTTTCTATCCCATCCTTCTCAACCCCCGAGGGGGGACTCAGGGCGGCTTACAAATGACAGCCATTAGATGCTGATAATAACATCAATCACATTACAAAACAAATTGACACTTAGGTGAACAACAGGATTACAAATATACATTAAAATATTATTATTATTAATATTAATATTACATTTGTAATATTAATATTACAAATAAAACTTTAAAAATCGAAACATTAAAACAGCTTCAAGCCCAAATCACAAATTAAAATCAACGTCCGGAGTTCCAGTCTGATATCTATTCATGGTTAATTCTCATTGGTCGATTGCTGTTACTGCTCAGTCAGCTGCCCAAATGCTTGGTCCCAGAACCATGTTTTGACCTTTTTTTCTAAAGGAGAGTAGGGAGGGAGCTGCCCTAATTTCACTGGGGAGTGTGTTCCATAGGTGGGGGCCACCACCGAGAAGACTCTGTCCTTCATCCCCACCAACTGCTCTTGCGAGGGTGGTGGGATCAAGAACAGGGCCTCCCCTGACAATTGTAAACTCCTTGCCACATCGGCTTCACCGTCAGTGTTTATTTTTGGTATATTTATTTCTTTCCATCCTACACTGTTAATGTGTTGTCAATGTCCAGGCTTTCAAAAAAAAGTCAATTTATCCATATCTCTTAGTTCCTTAACCTTGTTTAACCATCTGTTGTGATTTTATTGGATTTCCATTTTTTAGCATACACTATTCTGGCTGTGGTAGTCAAATAAGTAAAAAGAATGTCATTATTTGTGTCCATTACTATGTCTTCATCCGTGATTCCTAGTAAAAAATATTCTGGCTTCATCTGTATTTTTATTTTTTAATTTTTTTGACTTGCTTCTTGGATCATTTTCCAAAAACTTCTTACTTTCGGACAGGTCCACCATAGGTGATAGAATGTTCCCGCTTGCATCTCACATTTCCAGCATATATTGTGGACTGCCTTGTACATTAGACCTAATTTCTCCGGTGTCATATACCACCTGTAGAACATCTTATACCAATTTTCTTTTAGTTCCATTGCATATGTATACTTCAACTTTTTGTTCCCAATCAATTCCCATTCTTTTAATTTTATAGGTCTACCTACATTGGGGGTCTTGAATTTTTGGGCAATCTCTTCTTGTGATTTCAACTGGAAGTTACCCTATTTCTTTGTTAGAATGTCTCCGTCCAAAGCAATTTTGTCCAGCTGGGCAGTCTTCTTTGACCTGCTTCTAAAGGTGAGATCCAGAGTGGTGTCTTTGGATATAACTTGTCTTTGTATCTTTCCCAGATTCTCAAAAGAGCAGACCTTACAAAATGATTCCTATTTTTTTCTCTATTTTAAATTGGATGTGATTTGAAGGCATACAACCAATACTATTGAGTGATAGTGCCTTTTCATTGTACATAACAATATTTATTGGAAGTATGGTAAATAAGAGAACTCAGTGTTCTGCCATTTTGGTCTTTGGATTGGGGAACAAAATATCTCTTGAAAAAACAATGGGAATATTCAATTCTGTTTCTATTCAAATTTTCAGCATTTTCTCGTCTCTTGATCACAGTGTCAATGCTATTTTTGCTCTTTAAATATTTGATTTTCTTCTGGGATTAGTGATATTGTAATCATAGAAAATCTTGAATGACGTTATACATATCCAGCCAATCAGGGTTGCTTTTGTGACAATGTGGACAAACAATGCAGTTTGTAAGTGGGAAAATGCACCTTGAATAAAGGAACACTTGTAGCAATCACAGAAAAAACGCTGAATGAGTATACATTTTATATGTCAAAACATGTTTGCCAGAAATAATAACCTTGGGACACCCCTAATTTAAAGGGAAAAAAAAAACACTTTCTACTTTCTGAATAGGAAGCAGTCTTGCCTCAATATAAATCCTTTTGTTTCATCTGCCCACTGAGACAATGTGACAATTTTCCATGGTGGAAGTATCCAGACTTCAAGGAGAAAAAGTCAGCATTCATCAATTACATTCTGTTTCCTGGCTTATCAGTCGCTTGCAGGTGAACAAGCTACATTTGGAATATCAAGCATTTCATTTACCCAGTCCCTGATTTAGGAGTGTAAATATACACTGAAACCTAATATTGACCCTGCAACAGATGATGAGCTTGGAAAGTCCTTGCCTGCCACAGATGGGGAAACATCCCTTTCAAATGGGCACTGATAGATCCTGAGCCATATGGAGAGATGTAAACCTCTCAGATGTTTTGAAGTATTTGCAAGTGTGGTGAATTTAGCTAAACTTTGAAAACATGAAAGCCTTTCCCTGAGTTCAAAAATAATCTAATTGGTGGCCCTCATGTATCGTAACAGTGCTCATAGAATATGCAGGAAATTGAAGAGGAATTTGAAGCATCATCATGTGAACGTTGGGTCCTTTTAGTTTGGTATAGCAGTTATGTTCCTTCAAATTATTCTGGGAGACCAAGAGAGCCCTTTTTCTTTAGTAGGGATGTATATTATGTTCTCATGTATTATTGAACTGAAATTCATCAGAATGTCTGTGCTCTTGTGACTGGAGATGTGGGCGCTGCTGCCCAAAAACATTTGGAGGACTGCATAATTCCACCTCTGTCTGAAGGAGAGGTGAATTTTCAAAACCAAACAACTTTTCAACCTGGTGGGAAGTCACAAATTGAATAGAATAGTTCTTGCCCATTCCAACTCCCTTCCTCCATCCCTGGAAGCATTCCTCATTGTCAACCTTTCACATTATATAATAATAATAATTTATTTATATACTACTCCATCTCCCCGAGGGGACTTAGAACGGTTCCCAGGTAATATCACAAAACATACAGAGTAAAAACAACATAACCATAAGATTAACTAACAAAATATAAACATAAAAATTGTCGCCATAACACACATATATTAAAAGTAATCCTGCCTGTTCAAGGCAATTAAAAATGTAAAAGGCCGGGCCAAGATTTGTGCAAGCCCAAAAATTCTAGGGGGCCCGGGAATTAAGTGCAATGCTATGGCAGGCAACAATAATATTAAGTACGGGTCTGTGGCTGTTCATTCCGGGGCCAATTAGAGGAAAGAATCTGGGTAACTGGTAGGAAGAATAAGGCCGTATTAGACAATGTGTGGGGCTGAGTTAGAACTGGTCATTTTCAAAGGCTTGTTGAAACCACCAGGTCTTCAAGCTCTTACGAAAGGGGGGAGGGATGGGGCCTGTCTTATTTCCTTGGAAGGGCATTCCAGAGACGGGGGGCCACCACTGAGAAGGCCCTCTCTCTCGTCCCCACCAACCGCGCTTGAGACAGTAGTGGGATCGAGAGAAGGGCCTCCCCAGAAGACCTTAGAGCTCATGCTGGTTCATAGAAGGAGATGCGATCACGGAGATAGGCTGGGCCCGAACTGTTTAGGGCTTTATAGGTCATGACCTGCACCTTGAATTTGGCTCGGCAACTTATTGGCAGCCAATAAAGCTGTTTTAATAGGAGTGTTGTATGCTCCCTATAGTTTGCTCCAGTAAGGAGCCTGGCTGCCACCCGCTGTACCAGATCAAACTTCCGGGCCGTCTTCAATGGCAGCCCCACATAGAGCGCATTGCAATAGTCCAGTTTGGATGTAACCAAGTCGTGGACCACCCTGGCCAAGTCAGACTTCATGAGGTATGGTCGCAGCTGGCGCACAAGTTTGAGTTGTGTAAAGGCCCTCCCAGACACAGCTGACACCTGAGCATCAAACGACAGCGTTGAGTCCAGGAGGACTCCCAAGCTACGGACCTGCGCCTTCAGGGGGAGTGTAACCCTGTTGAGCGCAGGTTGCCACCCAATACCCCGGTCAGTCCTGCGACTGACCAGGAGGACCTCTGTCTTGTCTGGATTAAGCTTCAACCTGTTAGCCCTCATCCAGTCCATCACAGCCATCAGACACTGGTTCAGGGTCTGGGAGGCTTCCTTGGAATTCGGTGGAAATGAGTAGTAGAGTTGGGTGTCATCTGCGTACAGATGGCACCCAACTCCAAAACTCCAGATAACCTCACCCAGCAGTTTCATGTAGATATTGAAAAGCATGGGGGATAGAATGGAACCTTGCGGGACCCATTATTAGAGATATGGCACATGAGATTATGAGTAAGCACTATCAGAGATTAACACAGTGAAGAAATTGTTAAATTGTATTAAAATTTTAAAAATCCTTATAATTCATGAGGTACAAGCAACTAATCACCAGTCAGACCAAAACAAGAAAAGGAAGCAACTTAAAATAGTGTGTATGTGTGTGTATGTGCTCCATAAGGGCATAAGGTCTTCTATCAATTGATCACAAACTGTGGACTGTATTCAGTTCACTTAGTTCATCTCAGTTTTCAGGTTGATTCATTTCTTGTAGACACCTAAAGGAAAAGTGCCTATTGGGAAAAAGAGAGGGTAATCTAATTTCAGTACAAATGTGATTCAAGCATAAGTATTCAAGCTTTGAAAAATAGCTAAGTTGTCTGTTTGATTGGATGAAGCATTTTTTCTCCCACATTTAATTTTTCTAATTTTTTTATGCAGAAGTCTGCATTTTAGAACATTCTTGTTAAAAGAAGAACTATTTTTTTCATCTAATCCTAGCCCATTTTTATCAAATAACACTGGTGTTATTCAAAATATTCATTTGTTTAACACATCTGGAATTATAGAACATCTTTAAATGAGATTGGCACTAGAGGGAGTAGTAGCTACAATTTTTATATCATTTAACTTTTTTTATTTCCCCTTCTCTGTCTTACACACAAACACAAACATACAATCATCATCCCATCCCCACAATGTGCATCAGAGTACCAACCCACCTAACCAACCAAAAAAAATACTATTCACAGTGTTAATGTCACTTCTGACAGCTTAATTGAACACTTAACTCAGTAACTTCTGGGCATTAGAAACACAACCTACAGCTAAGAGTGGAAATTGACGTTTCTAATCTATCTGGAGTTTTGACTATTGCACAAATAAGGTAATCAGTTAATAAGTTGTACGTGATTGCTGTTTCTGGAAAAGCCAGAATAAATTACTATTGTGCCTAAGACACTGTTTGCCTTGCAGCAGCAACAAATTGAAATACCAATTATAGCAGATGGTGGGAGAAGTGATTTCTTTTATTCTTTCTCCGCCCCACCCCTCTCTTTTTAAAATGCAGAAAAAAATCTCACAGCTACAGGGACTTTCCTAGATATGAAGAAAATCGTCAAATGGGTGGAATATGACAATCACCACCATCCACACCTGCTTAAAACAACTGGATCCATTTTGAGTTGGGTTCAAAACCGTTTTGAGTTGTGGTCAACTTGAAATAGGGTCTGCGGCATGCCATTAGTTCTGCTTATTTGCTATCTGCCTCCTCCAGGCTGCAAAGACAAAAGGAAACAAAATAAAAAGGAAATGAAAGAACCTATTTGACTTAGGTAAGATGGATGAGCTGATGTGGAGCTCTAACTATGGTAGAGATTATGCCCTATAGTGCTTCTCCAAATCTGAAAATGATGCTTGGTGTATTTCTTTAATATGAGGAAACATGTGGTTTTTCAGTTGGGGATCACAGGGTGGTATAAAATGTGGTGGCCCTGTTCAAGCTCTAGATCAGTGGTTCTCAACCTGTGGTCCTCCAGATGTTTTGACCTTCACCTCCCAGAAATTTTAACAACTGGTAAACTGGCTGGGACTTCTGGGAATTGTAGGACAAAACACCTGAGGACCCACAGGTTGAGAGTCACTGCTCTAGATCAGTGTTTCTCAACCTGGGGGTTGGGACCCCTGGGGGGTCATGAGGGGTGTCATAGGAGCCGCTAAAGACCATCAGAAAACATGGTATTTTCTGTTGGTTATGGGGGTTCTGTGTGGGAAGTTTGGCTCAATTCTATCATTGGTGGGGTTCAGAATGTTCTTTGATTTTAGCTGAACTACAAATCCCTGCAACTACAACTCCCAAATGTCAATGTCCATTTTCTCCAAACTCCACCAGTGTTTACATTTGGGTATATTGAGTATCTGTACCAAGTCCAGATCCATAATTGATTGAGTCCACAGTGCTCTCTGGATGTAGGTGAACTTCAACTCCAAAGCTCAAGTCAATGCCCACAAAACCCTTCCAGTATATTCTGTTGGCCGTGCGAGTTCTGTGTGACAAGTTTGGTTTCCTTGGTAGACTTCAGAATGTTTTTTGATTGTAGGTTAACTATAAATCCCAACAACTACAACTCCCAAATGACAAAATCAACCCCCCAACCCCACCAGTATTCAAATTTGGACGTATCAGGTATTTGTGCCAAATTTGGTCCAGTGAATGAAAATACATCCTGCATATCGGATATTTACATTACAATTCATAGCAAAATTATAGTTATGAAGTAGCAACAAAAATAATTTTATGGTTGAGGGTCACCACAACATGAGGAACTGTATTAAGGGGTCACAGAATTAGAAAGGTTGAGAAACACTGCTCTAGATGGAGGTATCCACTCATATTATTAATACCTTCACTTGATGCTGGCTGGGATGCAAGAGCCCACAGTTCTCCATGAAGCAACCTGGCATGCTTCTGATAATGTTCTCTAAGGTCTATCATCCCTGTGAAATGTGCCAAAGAATGCTAAGTAAACAAACCTGTGGTACTCTCAACAGGTTTCAGAGAGTACCACAAGGAATGCAGGATGCCCCTAGAACAGTGATGGAGAGCATGTGAATCTTGGATGTTTTTGCTATTCTCATGAGTCCTAACTAGCATAGCCAAATGGGGAAGGCTGAATCCAACAACACCCAAGGAGTCACAACTTTGTTTAGTAAAACTACTCCAAAGAGAATAAGACTATCCTTCTGGAATTCTAGGGCATTGGTAAGCTGGATGAAAAAGAACAGCAACAGCAACATTTTCACATTGTACAAATTGGACTTTTCTGTTATACTTCAGGTCCTCCTTCTCTGCAAGATTTACAACAGGTGGGATGTGCAGCTCATTTTTCAATCTCTCTGCCCAGCTTCATTCCAAGAGTCTATTTTGCACACTAGGTCTCCTCTCTCTCTCTCTCTATGCTGTTTTTGTTATTTTCATTTCAAGCTGTTCAAAGTGTTGCAGAAAATCTTCTTTTCTCTCCCATGACAGAAAATAATTGATATGTCAAGGAAGACAGATGCAGAGGCCAAGAGCGGGAACAGAAGAAATCTTACATTGCTCCCATCAGCAAATTGGCCCTACCAAAGGACCAGCGCTGCCTGGACAAACATATATAGGCCAATGAATTATATCACACACCAATTCTTGAATTAGTTTGTTGTGGATTGATGCCCCACATGTTTTGTTGGCTAGAATGAACACTGAATTTCTGAGGTGTCTCTCTTCTTTCGTCTTTGCCTTATGCTTGATTTCATGACCAATTGAAAACATCTTCTTTAGTTAGGATAAAAACCTTCATGGTTGATTTCATTGCATTTCTGTCAACCTCACCTATATTCTAAGCCCATCCCTGGTTCATATCAGGTCATGAGACTTTGTCCATGACATGGAAATCCAGAAGCATTTTTCATACACATTTTTTCTAACTTTCATATATGGAGTTTTTCCTAGTGTTCATATATGGAGTTTTTCCTAATCCACATTTTAAAGTGGTGGGAAACACCATTTTCCACATCTTGAACTTAACATTATCCAATACGGGTAATTGGTCTGAATGCTAAGCTGGAACTTGGGTAGATCAGAGTTTGAATCCCCACTCAGCCATGGAAAGTTGGAAACCCATTGGGTAACCTTGGGCACATCACAAACTCCTAGAAACAAGTAGAAGGTATTAGCAAACCTCCTGTAAACAAATTTTGACAAGAAAATTCTAGAATAGAACTGTCTTACATCAGAAACTACATAAAGGTGTCGAAAAACAACAGCACCTTTTCAGGGCTGCATCATTCCCTTTAAATGAGTTCAGAAGTGGGTGCAAAGTGTAGGTATTGGATATCTTATTTAGAATTTAAATACATCCACTGTGCAACATTGACATAGGCTGACATGCGATTTATCTTTACAAGAATATGCATAGCATTGTATTAGTGGGGTTTAAGGAAGGATATGAAGAAGAAATAATGAGAAGACACAATGTGAAGACAGGATACCTTGGAGAAGATAATGATGCTGAAGAAAAAAGAAAGAAACAGGGGCTGACCAAGGGCAAGGTAGATAGATGTTATCCTTGAAGTGATTGACTCGACCTTCAAGTAGCTGAGGATGGTGATGGCTAATAGGAAGCTCTGCTGTGGGCTGGTCCATGAGGACATGAAAAGTTGGAAGTGACTGAACAAAAAAACAATAAAGAAGAGAAAGTGCAAAGCAGTGATGAGGAATGCAAACTGGTTCAGTCAGTGTAAATTCATTCTTTGAGAAAGGAAATGGCAAACCTCTACTGAATGAATCTTGGACATCATAAGTCAAAATTGACTTGAGGGCACATAACAACAAAATAGCAAACTCTGGATCTATCTGAAAATGTTCCATTTCTGTCTTCTTAAGCTCATCCCCATTTCAAGTTTGTAACTTCCCCTGATCCATATTTTTGAATTCATGTTCCTATTACCTGTGCTGTGCAGCTTCAGACTTTCCTTTCACATCTGAGCATTTCAGCAGCTGAACAAGGAACCCCCGGTGGCACAATAGGTTAAACCCTTGTGCCAGCAGGACTGAAGACCAACAGGTTGCAGGTTCGAATCCAGAGAGAGTGAGGATGAGCTCCCTCTGTCAGCTCCAGCTTCCCATGTGAGGACATGAGAGAAGCCTCCCACAAGGATGGTAAAACATCAAAAACATCCAGTGTTTCCTGGGCAATGTCCTTACAGACGGCCAATTCTCTCACACCAGAAGAGACTTTTAGTTTCTCAAGTCACTCTGGACATGAAAAAAAATGCAGGTGAACATCCTTTCAGCTTGAATTCAGTGTCATCATTAGACAAAATGCTATTCATACTTGTAATATCCTTCCCTTTTAATGATCTCCCAGCACTATATCCTGCTTCATTTTGGATTCTCCCATTATAGCATTTTAAAGACATTCAGAAGTAGTTTACTACATGATACTATTGTCTCTCAAAGATCCTCTACCAGTAGCTGTCTTCCTGATGCTTGTCTGCTTTTCTTCTTCTGGTGATACGGATATTGCTCCCTGCAGAGGATTGGATAATATCTGAGCCTTGTATCTCCATTTTGAGCTTTCTGCCCTATTTCATCCAACTAGAAGTCCAGACTCTTATTAGAGTCTAGTCTCCTGCATTTTTGACCCACAGAAACCTGCTCACTGTGTTAAGGTGTGGCACTGCCAGACAATAACAATGATGTGGCAGGTATACCACAGAAGAAAACCCTGAGAGTAGGGCATCAAATGGTTTATTTATAGGTTGTCCATTAGGTAACCTGCTATCAAACTATTTAGGTATGACCAATGTGTGGCCCTTTCTGTAAAGAACGGGCAAAACTTCCTTTTAATATGCCTTGTCTTAGAAAGCCTTATGTAAATGTCTTGAAGTTGCCATAACTTGACAGGTAAGATGATGGTATAAACAAAGGGGAGAGAGAGAGAGAGAGAGAGAGAGAGAGGAAGAGAAGAGAGAAAAATGAGCTATTAGTTGTAGTGGTTATTTAAAATGTTTATTGTATTGCACATCATTGAAATCGGTGATATCCTGTCAAGCTCTTGTTTATGTGAACACTATTCTTCATATTTCCAAAGAGAACATCTATACAGTCTGCCACACACCCAGGGATGGGGAGAACGATAGCAAAGTTGAAATGAAAAAAGCATTTTTGTATCAGTTGAAATAGGATGACAAGCTTTCTAATTAAGTGGTATAATTTGTGGCATAGACACAAATACCCCTCCTCCATTTATTTAGAACTTTGCCATAGCCTGTATATCTCATGGCTTCGTGCCCTGTGAATTTAATTAGAGTGTCTCCTGCAGACAACAAATCAAGCTGATGATCCCCAGAAAAGAACAAAAGACGAATGATAGGGAAAACCAAAGCGAGCAATGAGAAAACAAAAAACAAAAAACCCTGAATGTCAGGCATGTTAAATAAGACAGATACAAACCAAAGCATCAACAAGCATCTCCAGTAGACAAGAGAATTCAGGTAAGAGTGCCAAAAACATACCATATGTAACTTTCTTAACAAAGCTGTTGACAAGTCTGCACCGAAGGTTCTCTTCAGAACTGCTAGAAGGGAAATTAAGAAGATTTTTTAATGCAGAGAAAATATGAAGCCTTCCTTTGTTCTGGAGCAGTAGTTTCCAACATTTCTTTGACCAGAGACCACTTGACCAGGAACCACTCTCCAACATCAATACCAAAAAGGTTACAAATCACTTTTTGGTCAACTTTAGATTTGGTTATTTGTTTACTTATTTAGTTACCATATTTATATACCACCTCTCTCAACCCAAAGGTGACTCGAGACAATGTACAACTTACCTGTCCGAACGCATCTCCCCTTATGAACCATCTAGGACCTTAAAATCACCTGGAGAGGCCCTGCTCTCGTTACCGCCTTCATCACAAGTATGTTTGGTGGGAACAAGAGACAGGGCCTTCTCAGTGGTGGCCCTAGGCTGTGGAATGCCCTCCCTAGGGATATCAGATCGCCCCCCTTCCTTTTTAAAAAAAGTCAAGACATGGCTTTTTGAGCAAGCATTTGCAAATGCTGATTGGAGTAATTGACATAGGAAAATGGAACGACTAGACGGTGGGACCAGACAATATTTTTAACTAGGAGACACTATGGATTTATGTTTTATTGATTTTGTTATGGTTTTTATTATATGTTAATGTTTTTAATTGTATTTATGGTATTGTTGACCTTGAATTTTGTCCTGTAAACCGCCTTGAGTTGCCTGTGAGATGAGAAAGGCGGTATACAAATACAGTAAATAAATAAATAAATAAACCACATCAACTCTAGTTTTGGATACAGAACATATGCCTTCCAGTAGTTGCCATCTGCTCAGCCACAGAAAACCATATTGAATAATCTAGAGCTGATGTGGTATTTCCAGTTCCATTTTCTGAATCAGCACCCCAAATAACCCCAGGAACAACCTAAAAATGAAGCCACCAAGGTGCCTCCACATCCAGGTGCCACATGGAACGGCTCCACTCAAGGGGAGGGAGGAGGAGGAGGAGAAGTAGCAGTCAGGAGGCTTGTTGTTATGCCTTTAAAGTCAGCCTCTCCCCTCCTGACATCCCCATTGTCTTGGCACTATAAGAGGGTTTTGTGAGACCAATCACTCTCATTGCAACAATGTAATAATAGTGAGGCCGTAGACCATGTTTTAGTTCTTGTGGACCACTTGGGAACCACTGATTGGAGGAAATGAAATAGGAAAGGACCCTTTGTTCAAACTATTGGCACATGCACAAGAAATGGAAAAGAGGAGAAATCACCAAAGAGGAATAAAAAAAATCAACATATGTAGGAAAAAGGTTAATAACAATAAAGTGCAAAATGAGCTCATGCTTGCCAGAGAGATTTCAAACAATAAAAATGAGTTCTTTGGTTATGTGAGTAGAAAAAGGAAGAAAAAGAAAATGGTAAGACATCTGCATGGAGAAAATGGTGGAATGCTAAGAGAGGATAGGGAAAAGACAGAGCTGCTCAACATCTTCTTTACCTCAGACTTCTCCCAAAATGAGAGATTGGTGTTCAACCTGAGCAATATGGAGTGGATAAGATAATAAGGGAAATGTAACCCAAAATAGGTAAAGAAATAGTCTAGAAATACTTGGTTACTCTAAATGAATTCAAGCCTCTAGACCAGATGAACTACACCCAAGAGTATTGAAGGAACTAGCAGAAGAGATTTCAGAACCATTGAAACCTCTTTGAGAAATCTTGGAGAACAGGAGAAGTTCCAGCAGACTGGAGGAAGGCAAAGTTTGGCCCTATATTCAAGAAATGAGAAAAATGAGGACCCAAACAATTACTGTTACAAGCTTTCTAGATACAGGTAATGCTGTGGAAGTAGCATATCTTAATTTCAATAAGGGCTTAGACAAGATCCCCAATGACTGACTTGCAAGCAAACTAGTCAAATGTGGGCTAGGCAATGCTACTATTAGGTGGATCTATAATTGGTTAAGTGACCAAACCCAAAGAGTGCTCACCAATGACTCCTCTTCATCCTGGAAAGAAGTGACTAATGGAGCGCCACAGGGTTTGCTCTTGGGTCCAGTTCTGTTAAACTGGACCCAAGAGCACCTGAATTTCAACAAGGATAAATGTAAGATACTACACACAGGGAGAAACAATGAAATGCAAAAATGCAGGATGAGTGATGCCTGGCTCAGCAACATCCCATATGAAAAAGAACTTGGAGCCTTCATGGAGAACAAGTTGAACATGTCCAGAGGAGGGCAATTAAATTGATCAAAGGTCTGGAGATCATGCCCTATGAGGAATGACTTAAAGAGAAATGGGTTCAAAATACAGGAAAGGATATTCTATCTGAACATTGGGAAGAACTTCCTTCCTTTTAAGAACTGTTCAGCAGTAGAACTCTTGAGAGTGGTGGAAGCTCCTTCCTTGGAGACTTTTAAACAGAGGTTGGGCGGCCATCTGTCAGGGGTTCTTTCAATGTGCTTTTCCTGCATGGCAGGGGGTTAGACTAGATGGCCCATGCAATCTCTAACTCTATGATTCTATGCTTCTGTGGGAGTGGTGGAACAAGACTGCCATTCCATGTCTCCAAGCCACCTGAGTCTAGGAAACATGAGACAGTGAGGACAGTTGTGGCAAGTTCAGCTTGAGACCCAGCCTAGTTGTTCCCATTGTCCCATTTGTTGTTGTTCATTCGTTCAGTCGCTTCCGACTCTTCGTGACCTCATGAACCAGCCAACGCCAGATTTCCCTGTTGGCTGTCACCACCCCCAGCTCCTTCAAGGTCAAGCCGGTCACTTCAAGGATACCACTCATCCATCTTGCCCTTGGTCAGTCCCTCTTCCTTTTTCCTTCCTTTTTCCCCAGCATAATTGTCTTCTAGCTTTCCTGTCTTCTCATGATGTGGCCAAAATACTTCATCTTTGCCTCTGATATCCTTCCCTCCAATGAGCAGTTGGGCTTTATTTCCTAAAGAATGGACTGGTTGGATCTTCTCGCGGTCCAAGGTATTCTCAGAACTTTCCTCTAACACCACAATTCAAAAGCATCTATCTTCCTTTGCTCAGCCTTCCCTATGGTCCAGCTCTCACATCCATAGGTGACGATGGGAAATACCATTGCTTTTACTATGTGGATCTTCGTTACCAATGAGATGTCTCTACTCTTCACTATTTTATCAAGATTGGTCATTGCTCTCCTCCCAAGAAGTAAACATCTTCTGATTTCCTGGCTGCAGTCTGCGTTTGCAGTAATCTTTGCACCTAGAAATACAAAGTCTGTCATGCCTCCATGTTTTCTCCCTCTATTTGCCAGTTATCAATAATTCTTGTTGCCATAATCTTGGTTTTTTATGTTTAGCTGCAACCCAGCTTTTGCACTTTCTTCTTTCACCTTGATTAGAAGACTCCTCAGCTCCTCCTCGCTTTCGGCCATCAAAGTGGTATCATCTGCCTATCTAAGGTTGTTAATGTTTCTTCCAGCAATTTTTACCCCAGCCTTACATTCATCAAGCTCTGCATGTCACATGATGTGTTCTGCATACAAGTTGAATAGGTTGGGTGAGAGTATACAACCCTGCCATAAGTCTTTCCCAATCTTAAACCAGTCTGTTGTTCCATGGCCAGTTCTTACTGTTGCTACTTGGTCCTTATACAGATTCCTCAGGAGAGAGACAAGATAGCTTGATATTCCCATACCACCAAGAACTTGCCACAATTTATTATGATCCACGCAGTCAAAAGCTTTAGAACAGTCAATAAAACAGAAATAGATGTTTTTCTGAAACTCCCTGCCTTTCTCCATTATCCACTGGATATTGGCAATTTGGTCTCTTGTTCCTCTGCCTTTCTAAACCCAGCTTGTACATCTGTAAACTCTCTCTCCATGTATTGCTGGAGTCTTCCTTGCAGGATCTTGAGCATTACCTTACTGGCATGAGAAATAAGGGCCACTGTACGAAAATTTGAGCAGTCTTTAGCATTTCCCTTTTTTGATATGGGGATATAAGTGGATTTTTTCCCCCAGTCTGATGGCTATTCTTGCGTTTTCCATATTGTCCCATTTAGTAAAGCCCAAATTCTGAGGCATAATTGTACTTTCCCCTGATTGGATAATGTGGGGCAAGGCTGCCTTAAGTTGGTCTCGTATTACTGTGAGTCATCTCTGTGTGGTGGTTGGCCAGCGTGGAATTAATCCTCAGATTCCCTTGTCAGAGATTTCTCCACTATGGCAAAATAAAGTCTATTTAAAATATAGTAATTGATAAAAACTTGCTTCTCTCTCTCTCTCTCTCTCTCTCTCTCTATATATATATATATATATATATATATATACATACATACATACACACACACACACACACACACACACACACACACATATATATGATCCATTTGGTATGTGATCTTTCTGAGCTTTATAGAAGTTGCATTCATTTATAATAGTAAGGAGCCTGCAATATCTTTCTGAGATTGACATAATTAAATGTATGGATTAACAAGGTTTTTTTTTTCAAAAACAAAACATGTGCGCATCTGTGTGTGTGTTTTCGAAAAGAGCTGCATTGCGGTATATTGTGGCTTTGAAAATCCTGGGCAGATGATCTTACAAGTGAAGAGCATTCAGCATTAGATAACCTGCATGTGTCCTTTCAAATAGATCCCGAGTTGTTGTTAGCTTTGTACTCCCACTGGCTCAGGCTGACATGTAATATTGTCAGATGTGAAAGAAAATGGAGAACAAAGCAGAGAAAGCACGAAATCATAATAGATGAGTGAAAAATTTTTTTTTGAATGGAATCAGATGTTAGTGTCTCCGGTTTGCATTGAGGAAATGGAGAAGGTGTAAAAAAAAAAATCATTTGGAGGTAGAATGTGGAACTAAAATCTATTTGTTTGCTATTTTAGTTCTGCCTTGCAATTCATCCTGAAGCTTCACTAACAACAGCAAGAAAGGGTTTTTGTAGGGAAGCGGAAACTGCTTAATCTCATTTGGTGATGTGCCTTCAAATCTCACCTGTGTTCCCATGCCAACCTTTGTTCACATCATGTCTTATTTTTTTCTCCTTGGAAATTTGGGCACAAATGTTCAGAGGCATTTAGTTGTACCCATTACTTAATATGCATATTTCTGTAATTATTGGCCCTATTGACTAAAATGTGTGTGTACATGTTTTTCAATTGTAGCTAGTGAAAAATGCAGAATAGTGTCAGATCTGAATTTTGTTGTGCAGCGTGTGAATTCTATTCAATGTCCCAAGCCCAAATTCAAAAGACTCACAGGCCAGAGGGAAAATGAACAGAAAAATCTTTACTCTTAATATCAGAAGCAACATGAACGTGTAATGTTGCATACAAAAAACAAATAGTGCAAGAAACTTACATAGTCCTTGTAAGTAACACAAAATAAGGTAGCTTCATCTTAATTCAAATGAGAGAGCAAAACATAAACCTTGAATAAACAGCTATTCCACCATAGCCTCCTCTAGAGAATCATAACAGCTTTTCTCCAAAGTGCTACCCAGAGCAAAGTCTTTGAGCATAAATCTCCTCAGAGAAAAAGCTCTCTACCACACCACTGTATTCTAAAAAACCCATACAGCTATACCCTGCCAGGTGTGGCTCAAGCTTGCTGGTTGACCTACATTACCACTGCACATAATACTTACCAACAAAAGGTTTTTCTTCAACGCACACATACTTGGTCCTGCTACAACTTACTCTAACAAATTTTAGAAATCATGTCACAGTGCAAGAATACACTGGTTTCCAATCTGCTTCCAATCTAAATTCAAGGTGCAATCTGAGAGCTAAACAATTTGGGGGCACGATATCTGAAAGATCCCCTTCTCTCATGTGAGCTTGCCAAAAATTTGAGATCCCGACATCTCGCAAAATTAGGTTGGTGGATACATATACCTCCATATAACAGGGCTTGCTCTGAAGCAGTGCCTCAACTGTAGAACCCTCTAGGCAAGGAGGTCAGGCTGGTCCCATCTCACTAAAGTTTCCAATGAGCAAACAAACCAGTGCTGTGTATTGTCGAAGGCTTTCATGGCTGGAATCACTCAGTTCTTGTGAACATGGCCATACAGCCCGAAAAAACCCTCAAGAACTGAGAAACCAGTGCTGTTTTGCATGGCATTCAGGGTCTGAAATTGCTGTTTTCATTCCACTTCATCACATTTATTAAATTCCACTGAGTACTACACTTAAAATCTGGGACTTCAAGTTTGACTTCAAGTTTAGGACAGAGCATTTTTTGTGTATTTTAAGCATGACAGCCAGAATTGTTTTAAAATGTTTCATGTGGTGGTGGGGAAGTGAATTTTTGGAAATCATTTCGATGTTTGGCCATTTCTGTAATGTGATGTCATTAGTTGCTGCCAGGTTTAGAATGAAACATTTCCCCAATTTGTGGGAGAAAAAATTGTGGGAGGAGACAAAAGTACCCTTGTTAGGGAACACATTACCTTTTGCTCACTGAGTTTTTGCTTTGCCAGAAAAAAATCTTTTCTTTTTTTTAAAAGCCTTTCTTTCCCTTCCCTTCCCTTCTCTTCCTTCTATGATATGTCTGTGCCTTGTGTTGCATGGGAAAGCAGGGAGAGAATAATAATAATAATAATAATAATAATTATTATTATTATTATTATTATTATGCCATGTCTCCATACCGTTTTTCCTCCCTCCCTTCTGGTTTTCCAAAATGAATAGGGAGAGGGATGGTGGATGGGGTCAAATCTTTGCAGTATGAAAGAGTACTGAAAGGAAACTGAGAGACATTTAACAGTGTGATAGAAGGTAGGGAAAACATCTGTTTCATTAAAAAAACTGAGTAAGACTGAGCTATTCTCTGCTCTCCTTTCCTCTCCCACACACTTCCCTGCCTAATGTGATGAAGGGTGTTGCTTCAAAACTGGATTCTAGGATTGAATTTTTTAAAAGTATATTTGAAAATAATACCATTATATTGTTTTTACCTGCTTTTTTTTGTTCATTGCCTTGACAACCGTTGTGGGTTTGGAGGTGATATAGAAAACTTTAACAAACCAAGAAACAGATAGATGTAGACATTTTAGAATACATTCATTGTCCTTGGACGTATTCCCTAATCCACACATGTGAAATGCACATCAAGTCTCATAAGTCTCTGAATGTCTCAGATAAAGTCTCACAAGAAGCCTTGGGAGATGAAGTATGCACTCCAAGTGGCCAGCTTCTGGTCAAAGGAAATTTAGTATAATGCCAATTTTTTAACTTTGTGGGGTTTTAAAAACTTTGCTTGTGGTTTTTTATACATTATAATTGGGAGCCCCCAGTGGCACAGTGGGTGAAACTGCTGAACTTTATGACCGAAATGTCAGCGATTCGAATCTAGGGAGCAAGTGAGCTCCCACTGTTAGCCCCAGTTTCTGCCAAACTATCAGTTCAAAACATGCAAATGTGAGTAGATCAATAGGTACCGCTCCAGCAGGAAGGTAACAGTGCTCCATGGAGTCATGCCAGCCCCATTACCTTGGATGCGTCTATGGACAACACTGGCTTTGGCTTAGAAATTGAGATGAGCACCATCCCCCAGAGTCGAACTCGACTAGACGTAATGTCAAGGGGAAACCTTTACCTACGTTTATACATTATAACTATATTATCAATTCAGTTCTGACACAATAAATAGATAAACTTCTCCATGGCAAGCATGCATTACTCCAGCAAGGACTATCCCTTTTACTGTTTCCTTCATGTCTAGAAAATCTGCCTTGTCTCTTTGCTCTGTGTGTGTTACACACAACGACAGGGCAGGGAGAAGAAGTGGCAACCTTGATGTCTGGGTTGTTGTAAGCTTTTCGGGCTGTATGGCCATGTTCCAGAAGCATTATCTCCTTACATTTTGCCTGATCTATGGCAGGCATCCTCAGAGGTTGTGAGGACCTCACAACTTCTGAGGATGCCTGCCACAGATGCAGGTAAAATGTAAGGAGAGAATGCTTCTGGAAAAACTTACAACAACCCAGTGATTCTGGCCATAAAAACCTTCGATAAAATCTTGTTTTGCGGGTTACTAACTTTGTAGTAGACTTGCCCTGTGTCTCTTAACAGCTTTTCGGCATTGAGAAAGGCACCACAAAATTGAAGTTTTCCAAAACTTTTTATTTAAAGGTTGGGAAAAGTGACACAGGGATTGTGTTGATCAACAGTCATCTGCAACATGACCCCATTAAGCACTTAGATTTGCAAGCCACTAACTATTTTCATAACTCACAATGACCCCAGTGCTTCTACATTACTCTGGAATATTATGGGGAAGTGAAATAATGGCCATTTCAATTTTAATTCCTTACAATGCCCCAGGCCATGTGGGTCATGAAGATAGTAAATTGCTTGCTGTGCTGAACATTTCAGTACTACATCAACCCTAGGCAATAGATGAACTCATAGTATGTGTGAGGAGCCACTAAATTTGTGATGTGCCTATAAAAAGGTGCTTTAAGTATTCAACATTTATGTGACAGAGTACCGTGAAGAGTTTGGGATGAGAAGCAGTAAAAATTAAGTTGGCAAGTCTGGTGATTCACTTTCCTTTCCCCAATCACTTTGTCATCAAATTATCTTGAACTTGGAGGTTGTGGCCAAATTGTGAAAAAGTTGCTTCTTTGGATTACCACATTCAGAGCTATAGTCCAAATTAGTCATTTAATCAAGCTATGTCCAACTCTAATGTACCATGACTTATCATAGTCCACATGGCTCATTTTTAGTAGTGAAGACTAGGTGACTTGTCCATTTTTGCTAGGCATAATTTCTGGCCCACTTTCTCTCTTTACAGCAGGAGATCCTGGAACTTTCCAGATCTTGTTGTTATATCTCAACTCTCATCTTCCTTCTCCTTTACTGTGGCAATTGGGGCTGATAGGAAATTTCAAATAGCATTTGGGTGTTACAGATAGTCCCCCTGCCACTGCCTTATAGAAAGAGCTTTTTTGCTTGATCCTACATCCCATCGTCTTGAGAATTGTATACAATCTTATCAGCTTCAGAATTTAAAGAGTTTCTTACTTTGTGGTAGGAGAAATCTTTTTTCTGTTAAACACAGATATCTCTCTGTGTCATTCTCTCCTGCTGATTTCATTTCCATTTCCCTGAACACATCAAATATATACCCAGTTGGAAACATAATTGTGTTGTTTTTCTCTCCCCATTTCCTGATTATCAGTAAAATATGTGGCATTGTGTTTGTGTCAGTGATAAATTTGTTGCCTGTTCTGGCATCTACTTGATGCCCCATTTCCAAGTGACAACAACAACAACAAAAACACCTTGATTCAGTGCAGGTCCAACAGACTATAAGAATTCTAGAATACATTAGGAATAGAGGGAAAATACAGAATCTATTGTCTTTGAGAATATCAGTTAGAGGTGTATTGCTTTAGAATAGGTCTCATCCAAAAAAAGATCCCATATTTCTAGCTTTCTGAAGTGGTCCAGCTGACATCCCCAAGTGGCCATAAATGACCTAATTTAATGAGCCAGTGGAATCGCCATGTATTGGGGCAAATCCAGCAGTGCCCAGCAAGGGAAACCTATCACCCCACACCCCGGATTGCCCAACTCACTTGTTGCCCCATCCCATGAGGGAAGTGTCAACAGCCCGGCTTTCCTCAATTGATCTCCATTGAACATGGGAGTCATCCCGTGTTGCCACTGTGGCAGCATGCACTGTTTCCTCTACAGTTTTACAGTGGTGCCCTGGTGGAAGTAGTACAACATCATGGGTTGGGAGCCAGCGGGCTCTGTCATAAACTGTAGAGGAAGCAGTGAATGCCACCAAAAGCTGCATCATCTGATGAGGTTGAAAGACTTATTTATTTATTTACTATGCTTATATACCACCCCTCTCAACCCTAAGGCGACTATTTCAAAGAATGCAGTGATACGGACCATGAATACTGCTCTGAGTTGCTAGTGGATGGAAATATGGGAGCATGCCTTAATTTCTTTACCCCCAATCAAATTGAGATCAGCTCCTACTCCATGATCTGAATCATCTTTTACAACCTCTCTCTAACCGGAAAATGACAGCACCAAGCCACCTTCAGGGCTCTTCGCTTAAAAACTGTTGAGTGCTGAGAGGGTGCAGAATTGCTCATGCAGAGTTGCACACAGATGTAAGATCATGGACAGTAAACTCAAAAGAGCAGGCATAGTGAGGTGAACATACATTTTTGGCTTTCACAGGTAACAAATTTTGTTTCTCTCACATTGATCTTTATTTGTGTATAGACTTAAGTGAGTTTCATTTTTTGGTATCTATTTATGACATTTATATCCCACTTCCCCTTCTGTCTGAAATGCCTTACCACCATGATTTTAATAAATAAATTTCTGACCATAGGTATGATTTCATGTCATAAAACCCAAAACCCAAATCAAATTGGTAAGCCATAGTCAGGTGTTAGTGGTTAGGAAAACTGGACATGCCAGCAATTCCAAGAACAGAGTCAGGGATTACCCCAATCATTTACTAGATGGATTCTAGCAGCCTCATCAGATGGGGTGATTTTAGCATCCTAGGATGCTGGACACCACATGACAATATGTGAGAGAAAGCCACAGGGAGGAGGGAGCAAGCTTGTTTTCTGCTTCCCTGGAAACTAGGACACGAAACAATGGCTTCAAACTACAAAAAAGGAGATTCCATATGAACATGAGGAAGAACTTTCTGACTGTGAGAGCCATTCAGCAGTGGAACTCTCTGCCCTGTGTGGTGGAGGCTCCTTCTTTGGAAGCTTTTAAACAGGCTGGATGGCCATCAGTCAGGGGTAATTTGAATGCAATATTCCTGCTTCTTAGCAGGGGGTTGGATTGGATGGCCCATGAGGTCGCTTCCAACTCTTTGATTCTATGATTCTATGTGTGACATCCAGCATAGGCCATGCCCCAAACCAGGTGAGAGCATCACTGGATGCTCCTGCTGCCAACACGGGGCCTTCCTGAAATGGTGATGCTTTACCCATATGATGGGCAAAGTGTTGCCAAGTGGGAGCCCCACTGCTACCTCTTTTCTCGCCAAACCCTTGCAAAGTGAAACGCTTCCCCAAGGCTTTCTGATGAGGTCCAAAAAAGTCAGCTCAGGCAGCAGATGTGGTAGCAAAGTGTAGGGAGGTAACAACAAAATGTTGAAGAAGATGTCACCTCTGTACCATGCAGCCCACTTGTACACCTTAAGCTGGCCTACCATTGCCACCTTCAAATATAGGAGGCAATGCTGATCTCTTATACTTGCTTTGAAAAAGGATCCAACCGCCCCTACAACTATCATTTGCACATTGAAATATTTTGCTATAATATCATTCTTTGTGCAAACTACAGGGGTTTTGCAATATAATACATGTTAGCTTATTATGTTTCTTTCCATTGAAGCTGGTAAACGAAGTCTTGCTAAGGATGAAAAATCTCGTGAGTGCTGACAATGTTTACACTGCTTTATTGTGTTCAGACACCCAGTCTTGTTGAGGATAACAGGAGTTATATGCTTTACTGCCTCTAGTAGAAACATGAAAGCTCATGTGATCCAATTGCAAAAGTGTGATTGTCCTACCCCAGTTTTGTGAAACATAATTTAATTTGCTATGAAACATTTGCCAATCACATTCAAGTGCCTGTTTGTTAAGAAAACGAGCTTTTTTTAAAAAAGGTATTCTGCATGGCTCATCGCTTCTCCCAAACAGCTGTCATGCTTTTTGTAATGGGCTCCATATTCCAAAATACACAGTTGTACCAGGTTGTTTGACCTCACTCTCCCTGCTTGTTTGTGTATTGTAACTGACACTTCCTTCTTGCCCCTCTCTTACCCTCTTCTATTGAGCTCAGGTCTCTACAAGAAGATTCCAGCAGTCCCTTTGCACGATCTTTTGTTTTATGTCCACACCACATCTGCATCTCATTTGTTGCACAATCACTGAAATGAGGCATTGCATTTGATGGCCGACATCTGTCAGCATTGGGCCTCACTCATCACGCTTTTCGATATTTCTTAAGTAATTGGTTCTGAATAGTTTTGCTCCCAGAATAGGCTTGCTATTCAGATTGGTTCCTGAATGCAGGGTACAGATTTAGAAGGGCCTATTTTCAGCTCATGTTACTTTGTCATCATGTGTCAACCATGTCAGAAACCCCTCAAATGATAAGGCTTCTGAATTAATCAGTACAAAATAACGATGTCGTGGTGGAGGATTGGAACAAAAAAAGAAAAGAAAACAGCCCATTTCATTATCCTATCTATATATAGATGTAGATATATGTTGTATTTCCCAAAATGACAATCCTTGCTGTTGCCCAGTCATTCCTTGGGGACTGCAAATAAATATCATGCTCACTTAATACTTCTTGATGGATTATCTCTCAATGAAAATGTCTATTTTGAGGGTGAGTCCTTGAAAAATTATGGTGGATGGAGCAAGCAAATAGGAAAGATAAGCTTGTCCTCCTCTATTCTGTTCCCTTGGGTCATTTTTCTCTTTGCACTTCTATTTTGGGGTTTATTTATTTATTTATTTCCTATCAAAAGAATTGCATAAATTAGCATAAAACTGACAAAAATAGAAGGTGTGCAGGTGGCTAAATATCTTTTGACTAAAAACAGGCAACAGCAACAGCATTGTCTGTAGCTTCCAACCAGGCCTGTAGCCAGGATTTCGATTTGGGGGGGGGGATGAATTTTTTTCAGGGGGGGTTCGGGGGGGCTGAGTTTCGGGGGGGGGCTGAGTCTGAGTGAAAGAGGGTCTACCCTAGCAAACCTTTTGTATCATTACCCCAATACCACCATGCATATGGGATATATTGAGTATGGTGATCAGATCATGATATGAATAAACATAACAGTTTAAATAATGCACCAGTAAGGCCTTTTTGCGAACCACCATGAGAATTTGGGGGGGGGGCTGGAGCCCCTCAAGCCCCCCCCCCCCCCCCCCCCCGCTACATGCCTGCCTCCAACAATTCCTCCTGTGTACATGAGGCAGGGCACAATGGACAAGAATACAGATGCAGAGTTGGGTTGTTGTAGGTTTTTTTGGGCTATATGGCCATGGTCTAGAGCAGGGGGTAGGGAACCTTTGGCCCTCCAGCTGTGGTGGACTTCAACTCCCACAATTCCTTGAGGCTCGGCATTCGCCCCAAAAGCTTACCTTGGCCCAATGCCGAGCCTCAAGAAATTGTGGGAGTTGAAGTCCACCACAGCTGGAGGGCCAAAGGTTCCCTACCCCTGGTTTAAGAGGCATTCTCTCCTGACGTTTCGCCTGCATCTATGGCAAGCATCCTCAGAGGTAGTGAGGTCTGTTGGAACTAGGAAAAAGGGTTTATATATCTGTGGAATGACCAGGGTGGGACAAAGGACTCTTGTCTGCTGGAGCTGGGTGTGAATGTTTCAACTGACCACCTTGATTAGCATATTATGACCTTCGACAATACAGATGCAGAGTTATCTGTTCTGCTCCGCAGTCGCACAAAGTGGGGAATTCCTTTAGGTAGTGCCATTTTGCCAGGTTGTCTTTTGATCTGCCCACTTCTGAGTCTATTCAGAAACTTCCAGGCTGCCCATTCTTGGTTTGCCCCTGGAGGAAGACCCTCACGGGGGTCATCCAGTTGGGATTTTCTGATTTAGCTGATTTTGGGAGTGAGGTCCCTAGAACAGCAACTCTAGAGTATGAGAGTTGAAATAAGTGGATATGAAGGGCAAGGAAGGGGTAGATAAAATGACAATTCAAATAAATAGATGGAGAATCTTCCTAAAAAAAATTAAGCCAGCTTCTTTTAGTTAAAAAAGGAAGCAACCTGAAAAGGGAAGGTCACACTGCAGTTTTTTTAAAAAATAAATAAATCATTAAATGATTTCTAGCAGGGTAAATTTGAATTAAAAAACACTTCCAAATATGGGAAAGCAATCAGCTTCTAATTCTTATATCATAGAATCGTAGAGTTGGAAGAGACCCCCAGGGCCTTCTTGTCCAACCTACTGCCATGCAGGAAAAGTACAATCAAAGCACCACTGGTAGATGGCCATCCAGCCTCTGTTTAAAGGTCTCCAAAGAAGGAGCTTCCACCACACTCCTAACCACTTTGAGTCCCCTTTGTGGGAGATAAAGTGGGACATAAATAAATATAATAATACGCAGAGAGTTCCACTGTTGAACAACTCTTACAGTCAGGAAGTTCTTCCTGTGTTCAGGTGGCATATCCTTTCCTGTAATCCTTTCCCAGGTTTCAGCAGTGACCAGGGGAGCATTCGCACAGTCAAAACTTGTGCGCCAGCTGCGCCCATACCTTGGGAAGTCTGTCTTGGCCATGGTAGTCCACGCTCTGGTTACATCCCGTATAGACTACTGCAACGCTCTCTACGTGGGGTTGCCTTTGAAGACTGCTCGGAAGCTTCAAATGGTCCAGCGTTCAGCAGCCACGTTGCTAACAGGAGCGGCACTCAGGGAGCATACCACTCCTCTGTTGCGCCAGCTCCACTGGCTGCCAGTTTGCTACTGGACACAATTCAAAGTGCTGGCATTAGCCTATAAAGCCCTAAACGGTTCTGGCCCTACTTACCTCTCCTCCTATGAACCAACTAGGACACTAAGATCATCTGGGTAGGCCCTGCTCTCTGTCCCTGCATCACAGGCGAGGACGAGAGACAGGTCCTTCTCAGTGGTGGCCCCTCGGCTGTGGAACGCCCTGCCTGCAGATATCAGATCGGCCCCCTCCCTGCTGGCGTTTCGGAGGAAAGCGAAGACCTGGCTGTTCGAACAAGCATTTGATTAAACAGTGTATTTGAACATAGGAATACGGAATAATGGATGATGAGACTGGATTCTGATTTTACTGTAGAGGTGCTAATGATTGTTATACTGATGTTCAATGATTTATGTTACAATTGTTTTTAATTGCCCTATACTTGTCTCGTGATGTTTTGTATCAATGTTGTTCACCGCTTTGAGTCGCCTGAGGGCTGAGAAAAGCGGTATATAAATAAAGTAAATAATAAATAAATAGTTTGAACCCATATAGAAGACTTATCCTCTATAAAGTAGGACACATGTTCACCTGAAAATAAGTACCTCACAAAATGAGTAAGTATCTTATACAATTAAAATGTAGCCACTAACAAGAGGGCTGATGGAGAAAGACTTGGGACTCATTCTGAATTGTAATGTGCTCAGTTATTGCCTAGTCTTCTTGTTTGATAGAGTTGCTCCTCCAGTAGTGATCAGTACCATTCAGTTGTACTATGAATGAACATCTTGCATATAGTCTCAAACTTTCTCATACTATGGATTGTGAGAAGCAATGAGTGTAACTGGTGCCCCTATTAATATATCTCAATACAGAATTCCCCTTCTACTGGCCCATTTTTTCTACTTTAAGTGTCACAGAAGGATTCACTAAGAAGCATGAGATGCCGTAATAAGAGAAATGCTGTTCAAAGCTGATACATGAATTCAGCCAATGGAGTACAATTACTTTTGGTGATAGGAAACAACAGGGTAGCTTCTGGTCTTATTAATGCAGTACAGATAAGAGGAGCACACTGAACAGAAAGGTGGAAGCAATGTGTTTTGTCATGTGTTACAGAATTTCAATTTTCTCTTCAATTTAAAGAGAAATTTCCTTTCCAGCTTAAAGACAAGGGGGTCATTCTTTCACATGGATAATCCCAGTAGGGGTGTGCACCAGATTCAGATGAACCCCAAATCCTGAAACAAATTGGATTGATTCAGACACATGCTGTATTGGTCTGAAGTGGGGCAGCAACACACCAAATTGCTCTGAAGTGATGTTTTGTGAGAACCTGCTAATAAAAGGAAACAAATGAGCCTACAACCTTTCTCTCCAGGTTTTCATATAAGGAAGACAGCAGGCTAAGGAAAGAGGAGAAGATGATCTGAAGGTCTTAATGCATGTCTAGCCTGGCTCATTTAAATTATTTTACCAGTGCTTTCCAATTACAATACTTTGAAGAAACCAGGCTGAAGCAATAAATTACTTTGCTTCATGTACATTCTGTTCTCTTTGCCAGCTTTCTCTCCTCTGAGCAGAAAAAATGGAAAAATGTGAAGACACTGAGAAAAGTCAGCTTTCTGATTTTAACAATTTTCCCAAACTTTTCAAAATTCAACTCATGATAAGAGGCCCTGACACAAGTATGTAGTGGTTGGTAGAATGGAGATAATAGATGAGCTTCTGGCTATATCTCTATATCTTGACATACAGTGATGACAGCTGCATTCTCCATGATTTCCAGAGGTTTCCCATAGGATGAGCTGTCATGTGTTGTTCTATAGCAGTGGTTCTCAACCTGGAGTTCCCCAGATGTTTTGACTTCCAACTCCCAGAAATCATAACAGCTGGTAAACTGGCTGGGATATCTGGGAGTTGTAGGCCAAAACACCTGGGGACCCACAGGTTGAGAAACACTGATCTATAGTAACATAGCCATATCTCTCCATCAGGCACTAAAGGGCAGGGAGGACTGTGTGAGTCAGATGTGTTTTAAGAGAAATTGAGATCACTGGGTGAGGGAGATACCAAATATCTGTCAATAATAATAATAATAATAATAATAATAATAATAATAATAATATTTTTTTTATACCTCGCCACGATCTCCCAGGAAGACTCGGAGTGGCTTACAGAAGCACATACAAGTGCCATAACACATAAAAAGTAGGCCTGGGTAACAACGGAAAAATTTGTTTCTAAAATCGATTCGTTTTTTGGGGGTTTTTGCGTTTCGTTATTTAAAATAATTACAAAATTTTCCTTTTAAAAAGTTCGATATTTACGAAATTTCGTAAATGTGAAAAAAATTACAAAACATTAACGAATCGATTTCCGAAACAATAACGAATCGATTCGTTAATGGCGGACGCGACCGAGAAATACGCTAAAAAACCTCCAAAAACTTCTGAAGCTTCCCTCTCCCTCTGTTGTTGACTGTTGGTGTGATATTATAAATTTTTTCACTAATTAAACAAAAAACAACTATAAAACTTGCCCCAGACATGCGGAAATAATAACGAAACGACCTCAAAACGATAACGAAACGAATACATAACAAATTACGAAGCATTTACAAAACGTATTTAAAAATTCGTTTTTTAAAAAAATTGCTCCAGAATGGTTTGTTATCGCTTCGTAATCAAGAAAATTAACGAATTATTAACGAATTACGAATTAACGAAACGAAACCGCCCAGCCCTAATAAAAAGGTAAAATTCCCTTTGCAAAGATCTCCCTTGCAAAAAAGTACAGCAATGTGGCATTACATTACAGCCCCCATAGCCATTGGACTGGTAACTGGTTTCATCTCCCACATCTGAAAAATATATATTTAGGAATGTTTTAGTTCCTCCAAAATGACTCTATAGCAACTTCTAATGAAAGTTTTTCTATTCAGTAGGGTTCACTATTATCCATGATTTCCTGTTTCCACAATTAAGTTCAGCATTATGTCTTCCGTAGATACAGGGGTCGTACTGTGTCATAAGCAGATACCTACTTTTCTCTCTCTTGCATTATGCTGGACCTATGTCTACAGAATTTATGTTCCAGCTTAATTTTTGTATAAATGCAGGAACTATTGTGTGATATTTTGCAATGTATCCAAGTGTTTCATCACAAAGGCCAGGTAAAGTGTCCTGCTTCACCTGGCATCACAGCAAAAGGAGAGGGGCAGCAGAGTGAAACTGTCACCCCGTGTGCAGCTCCCTCTCAACAATGCTTTCCTCATTGCACATAGGAAGCCTCTTATGTTGTAGGAGAAGCCTTCAGCTACACCTTCACCCAGTTGGGGGCAGGGCGAAGTCACACAATGTTGTGTGATGGCTGGCGGGGGCCCCCATTCAGAAGACAGAGTGAAAGCATCATAGAATGCTAAGTTCTCCCGTCTGATAAGGTCCCAAGTGTATTCTTCCACTTGCACACGACATTTGCAGAATGTGCCGAAGCTGCATCTCTTCCACATACATATATTTCAATCCAGCCCCCTCCTTACAGTTACTTCCAAGTAAGTGGTGGACAGAGATTCATTGTGGAGCCATTCTTCCAAATACTATTGCCATACATTCATTAACTTTCCTATGGGAAAAGAAGGATTTCAGGTTACAAAGAGACAGGCATGTAGCCGGGGGGGGGGGGGGGCTTGGGGGGCTTCAGCCCCCCCCCCCCGAAATTCTCATGGTGGTTCGCGAAAAGGCCTTACTGGTGCATTATTTAAACTGTTATGTTTATTCATATCATGATCTGATCACCATACTCAATATATCCCATATGCATGGGGTATTGGGGTAATGATAGAAAAGGTTTGCTAGGCTAGACCCTCTTTCACTCAGACTCAGCCCCCCCCCCCCCCCCCCCAAAAAAAACTCCGCCCCCCCCCCCCCCCCCCCCGAAACGAAATCCTGGCTACGGGCCTGCAAAGAGACATGTCTTAAATATCTGGACTCAAATTCTTTTCACAAATATTTTATTTTAGATATGATTTTCAAATTAAATTACTTTCAAATTAAAATCATCTGTTCCCAGAATCTAAGAGAGACCTTTTGAGTGGAAAAGAGCCCTGCTGAGAAAAAGAGAATTTTACGTGGGTGAACATTTTGGTCTAAATCCAATTGTTAATCCTGTCTAGAATAAAGCCATTTAATCAATGGACATTTGGTAAATTGGCTCAATGGGCCTTCTCCAGCTGGGACTGAAAATCATATTTAGGTCTTTGCTGCCACTCGTTAATCAACTTAAGCCTTTATTTGACTGATCTGTCCAAGTAAACAGATGGAAGCTTGCAGTCCTATTTATCAGCCTGATAATCGTATTCTATTCATATGTATCATTTATACTGAGAAAAGTGGCCTGCACTCATGATCTCATTCCCACAGCTGTAAAGTGATCATGGTTATTCATGATCATGTATCTGCAATATTATGGTATTTCAATATCAAGTCTTCCACCACTGACCCCTAGTCATAGTAACAGGACTTTCTGCTTTTTTTAAAAGAAAAAACAACATTATCAGTAGTAAGGGGAAAATCATTTCACAGGTTGAGACAGCACTTTTTAAAGGGGCTTTAAATAAAGTTCTCCCTGCTTCCCAGTTATATAAAGAAAGGGAAATTGGGATAGAAACCTCTCCTCTTAATGAAAAAATGTTTCCACACACAGTTTGGCACATTCTCCTCTAACCCATATTTCAGAAGGTTTTGTTCGTTGACATCAAGTGGAACTTTGCTTCATAGGCAGATAATAATAATAATAATAATAATAATAATAATAATAATAATAATAATAATCTTTATTTATAACCCGCCACCATCTCCCCAAAGGGGACTCGGGGTGGCTAACATGAGGCCAAGCCCAAAATAATACAACATAATTACACACAAAGTAACAAAAATACATCATAACAAAATATGAAATCACAAATAAAATCAACAAATACAACCAATAGTCCAAGGCACTGATATTTATTATGTTTTTTCAAGAAAAGGATACTCTTTCAATCTAAAGATGTAACTTAATTGTGCAAAAAAAAAAGCATTGGGATGAGTTGGATCTTTAGCCAGAAAGCAAATAATATATTGCCTCTAAGACAAGTAGCCTTGGTGAAGACAAACCCCAGCTACAGACTTTTTTTTAAAAAAAAAAACTGTAACAGAAAACAGGATATAGAGGCTGTGAATCAGCTTATAGTCACTGGACTCAAGTTGTGATAACAGTTCCATGCAGTTATTATCACTTTATCCTATTGGATCAGGTTCCCCTGAAACTGTTTTAGAAAGCAGGCAGTAGCACTTCATTTCTCTTAATTTCACCATGCTTCTAAGGCCTATTTCTGTAGCAGATATTTGTTTTCAGCAACAGTGAGGGCCCAACATAGCAGTCATTTTTCCTCATAAGCCAGCACATGTTCATTTTTGTTTCTTTCAGCTTTCCAATTCTGAGTGTCATTCAGTAATGAGGTGGCTAGAAGAGAACACTTTGCAATTGATACTGAAGCCACAATCCAAAGCATACTTACTCATTTAGAACTTCAGTCCTGTTGAAACCACTGGAGTTTATTTCAGCGAAAACCAAGCCTAAGCTCCCTGGTTGAGAATTCAAAGTATCCTCCCCTAAACTGCACATCTCAGGATAACACAGCATGCTGCCACCACATTTATGTGCAGTGGTTCCTGATTGTAAGTCATTAACATCAACTACAATTACAACAACAACAACATCTAACAGCACAATATCCACAAATTTTATATCCATAGTTTCATTTACATATGCTCCAAGAAATATCCACTTCCACCACTTGGAATTGTTTGTAGGTCCGCCAGTATGATTCTATGAAATGCTTCCAAATCAAAATATAGGTTTCATTATTATCCTTGTTTTCAAGTATTTGTGGGATATTTTAGAATGCATTCCCCATGGATACGGGCTTCATAATGTATTCATAAGAATATAAAGCACCAACTTTGGTGGGTGTCAATGGGTGGAAAACTGCATTGGGGCTCTGTCCAAATTGCACCACAATCTCAGTCCAGACTGTGAGTGTTTGTAAACAATCTACAGGTACATTGTTCTAAATATGCTTCAAATCACACTTAGTTTAACTATTATGGAAAAGATACAGACTAGAATGATTAATAAAGCTGTAAAGAGACAGGAATAACAGAGTATAGTGCCACTCCTGTATCCAGGGCCAGATCCACAGAATAGCCTTAGTTGACTCTCACAAAATGGAAAAATTGAACATGCTAATGGTACCAAAGCCTTGCACTTCTAATAATCTCCCTCAGTGGCATCATATAAATTTCTGAACAGCATGGGAGAAAAGATGGAACAATGGCAATGGAACTGGAATCTTTCCTGTTATGTAGATAGGATAGGGATTCACTGTACTGCATAGCTTCCCACTTTCATTTGAAAAAGTTAGTCCAAGAAAATAAAAAGATCAATAATATCAAAATCTCTCCAAGAACTCCAAGAAGATTACCAGGATAGCACTCACCAACTTTCTCCATCAGTCAAGGGCCCTTCCACACAGCCATATAACCCAGAATATCAAGGTAGAAAATCCCATAATATATGCTTTTAACTGGAATGTCCTAAGGGCGATCCAGATAGGCCCTAAAATGTACACCTTCCCACTTCTTCAAGTGGGGCATCCAGATAATGCCCCACGAAAACAAGAATTCTTTTGACACAAAGCAGTAAACCTGTGCCTTGTGCTGAGATTATTTGACCATTGGAAAGACATGTGTCTTTCAGAAGACCCGTGTTTTTCCATCTGTGAGGGCTGTGTAGATGGGACCAGGGATAACACCGCATGACTTCCGGTGCCCATCTACACAATCTTTCTCAGGTTTCTTGGACTCCTGGAGCCCAAGAAACCCCAGACAGCCACACACCCCTCCCAACCCCACTTTAAGAAGCCTTTAAAAAGTAAAATAACTCACTTGGCAGCCATTTCCTCTTCTCCGGAGTACTCCTGGGTCATACTAATGGCATGGCAAGAGGAGGGGGAAGGAAAATCACTCCTGCCCCCCCCCCCTTCTTGGCACATCATTGGTACGACCCAGGAGAAGTCCGGAGAAGGGGAAATGATTGCCAAGTAATTTTACTTTTTTTAAAGCTATTTTAAGGGGTTTTCTTTTTGTACCAGTGCCTTGCTGGAAAGCACACTAGGGCCTGTGGACACCCCCCCCCCCCCAAAAAAAGTATGTGCTTTCTGGAGGGGGACTTCCATGTGAGTACAATTGGTTTTTAAAACTCTATTGTACTTGCATTAAAGTGCTGTCTAAAACCACTCCGAGTCTAACTGCCATATGTCCTAGTTCAAAGCAGATAATGTGGGATTCTATTCTTCTGTGTGGAAAGAGCCCTTGTCTGTCTTAGGGTGGTTCTACATAGACACTATAATGCATTTCAAAGCTGGCTTGATAAAAAGATGTCCATAAAACAGATACCCTCGAATGCACACTGCAGTCCACATTTTTAAAACTCACCAGAAAGTCTGGAGCAAGTCAGTTATTGTGCTGCAGTGGTACATCTCATGCTGCGCTCAAAATCAGGACCAAAAATGACAGAATGCTTGAGAGGAAAATGCTAGTACTGAAATGCTTTTTTTTTTTAAAAAAAAATGCCAAAACATAGTTGACAGAAGGTAAAGAATTACTCTCCTGGGAGAGGAAGCTACATAATTCCCATGGAAACTCTCTGCAGCCAGATTCAAACTTTCCTTATGTTTTTTTTAACCTGGAGTGCAAGTGCATTAAGCAGTGTAAAGGGTTAATTTGTATCAATGTGTATATGTTGTATGTATATCTGTGCAAACTGATTCAACCCCCACACCACCTTAAATAGCTGTGTAGAACCATCCTAAGAAAACAGATCCTAAGTAAACTGACTAAATTTGACAAATACATGAGATTGTCAGTGGTAAGATATTCATCTTACGATATATTAATCACATCATTCCAACTGAATGATTTCCAATTAACCAATACAAAATATATTTCAGCTAGAATGCAGAAAAATTGAGCTTCGATCCAATACACCTAAACTTTATTATTTTTTCAGCTTAGTTACAAAAGAATCCAGTCAAGAGATTTTTTTTTTGTCGTGTCAGGAGCGACTTGAGAAACTGCAAGTTGCTTTGGTGTGAGAGAATTGGCCGTCTGCAAGGACGTTGCCCAGGGGACGCCCAGATGATTTGATCTTTTATCATCCTTGTGGGAGGCTTCTCTCATGTCCCTGCATGAGGAGCTGGAGCTGATAGAGGGAGCTCATCCGCCTCTCCCGGATTCGAACCTGTGACCTGTCAGTCAAGAGATGAATATTTTATTAACTTATAAAACAATATTGTATTTTTCATATATAGATCTAGATATTGGTGGATCTTGCATGATTTACACATAGAAGTATCTAGGCATAGGTCAGATATCAGTGAAGGGAAAAGCAATACTTATTAGAGGTGTGCGAAGTACTTGTTCTCCCATTTCATTCGTTTTGTTTCAAGCCAGAGCATGAAACAAGAACATCCCCACACACTCCACACACCCCCTCCCCGGAATGAAAATTAGCTCAAAACAAAAGAAAGTGGAAGCAGGTACCATTTCCTTGCCTGCTTTTCATGAGCACAATTTAATATTTTTAATTAATCCTCCACCAAACAAAAAGTAAATTTTCATTTACTATCCTCTTCCTGGAGGTCATCACACTTCCTTATCTGGGAGTGAGAAGCCACCTTAAAATGCCTTGGAGAGTGCATGGCTCCTCCTCCCTCCTCCTCGGCTCTTGGAACTGCCACCTTGGGTCATTTGTTGCTGCTACCGCAGTGCTGCCTCTGCCTCTCATGCAAGGAAGGTGCCTCCTCCGCCCCCTCCTCTTTGTTCTTTGTGCCTCTTACTCTAGAGTAAGCAGCAGCAATGGCCCAAGGTGCTGGAGGCAGCTCCAAAAGCCGAGTTGGAGGGAGGAGGAGAGGTTAAGAGCGGCGAAGGAAGAAGAGGAGAGGGGCTGGAGGCGCCTTCCTTGCATGAGAGATGAAGGAGAAGGAGGGTGCCCAGCACAGCAGCAATAGCAGCAAGCAAGAGCCCAAGGTGGCAGCTCCAAGACAAACCATGCTAATGACAAAAGTGATGTGAAGGGGAGGGGGATCCCCCACCCCTTTGCGGTGTGTGGAGCATTATTTGACAGGAAGCAGGAATGGTGCCCTGCCCAGTTCCTTCCTACTGCTGCTCCTGGAGAGGTTAAAGGTTAGGGCCAGTGGGGGGAAAGAGGAAATGTTTTTAAGAATATTTTATTTATATAAGAGAAAAAAACAAAAAAATCAGGGGATGACTCAAACATTATAAGACTTGGTGGGCTAAGAGTGGTAGATGTATCCTCCATGTGTGGCAATTTTCACCCCTCTAGCCTTAAAACCGAGGGGAAGGGGGGCCTGGGAAGGCCACCCATGTTGGCCAATGATCTGAAAATGTTTGTTCTTTTGGACCCAGAATAAAAAAGCTCATTCAGAAAAAAGTCCATTTTTGGAGAGGTGCTCAAAAATGAAAATGGGGCCTTATGGAGGAATTTGAAAACCTGGTTATTCCAATGTGCCTTCAGTGACTGAATGAAAGATTCTCCCTGACCATATTTGCACAAAATGTCCTTAGACACACTTTACTTTATGGGTTGTGCAATGAAATCTTTCCACATTCCTGGAGCCTCCTCCTTATAAGTTACTCTGCCCTATCTCCCAGTGTTTTTAATATTTTCTATAATTTTATCCATGCATCTGGCCCTGCCTAGTGAAATTTCCTGTGCTTTTAATGCTTGATTTTATATTGTTGTGTTGTATACTATTTCGATTTTGAATTTTATGTATTTTGCTTGGGTTTTTTTTTTGTGTTTGTGTTGGAGCCCCCGGTGGCGCAGTGGGTTAAAGCACTGAGCTGCTGAGCTTGTTGATCGAAAGGTCGCAGGTTCGATTCCGGGGAGCGGCGTGAGCTTCCGCTGTCAGCCCTAGCTTCTGCCAAACTAGCAGTTCGAAAACATGCAAATGTGAGTAGATCAATAGGTACCGCTCCGGTGGGAAGGTAACGGCACTCCATGCAGTCATGCCGGCCACATGACCTTGGAGGTGTCTACGGACAACGCTGGCTCTTCGGCTTAGAAATGGAGATGAGCACCACACCCCAGAGTCAGACATGACTGGACTTAATGTCAGGGGACTACCTTTACTTTCAGAGTGTATTATATTGAGGGGCATGGCCTCATGTAAGCCGCACCGAGTCCCCCTGGGGGAGAAGGAGCAGGGTATAAATAAAGCTTTTATTATTATTATTATTATTATTATTATTATTATTATGAATTAAACAACAGAAATGGACAACAATCCTAAACAAATGCACAAGGCTAATACTTATAATGATCCCCTTAGGTGAAAAAGAAATAACCTATTTGCAATCACTCTTGACTAAGGAGAAAGGTAAAAAAAATCCATATCCATTTCAATAATTCTAGCAGGAAAGCAAATAAATAAAACCTACCTGACTAAATGAATTAGTGCTGTTATTTTGCTTTGAAACCTATAATACCGAAGCTAGCATTTTCACATCAACATTTAATAAAGATATTGGCCTATAGTTCAGCTGGTTTAAGGATGACAAAATAAAAGCTTCATAAAAGGAAGCTGAAAAAGAGTCTGACTCAAGCATTATTTGACATATACAGAAAGTATAGAAACCAATAGCTTGAGTATGATTTATATCATTCAATTGGAAAACCATCTGATCCGAGTGCACTTCCATTTATCATTGATTCAATAACTATTTTAGTCTCTTCCACTCTGCAAGACAACTGCCAGAAATTTCTTATGCGGTGCATCCAATTGTAACCGAATTACATTTGAGAAGAGAGGTATTAAAATCCTGATTGTATGGATCCACACCTTTTGCACACAATTTTGTCCATAATTTCATCATGTCCAATATAATACGATCACTGTTTTCTAAGCTTTGCAAAATTCAGAGAGGAGCTCTGTTTTTTTTAATACATACATATTATTTAATACATACATTGCCAGACATCAGACTGGCAACAAAGATCCGCCTAGTCAAAGCCATGGTATTCCCTGTAGTAACCTACGGATGTGAGAGCTGGACCTTAGGGAAGGCTGAGCGAAGGAAGATAGATGCTTTTGAGTTGTGGTGCTGGAGGAAAGTGCTGAGAGTGCCTTGGACTGCGAGAAGATCCAACCAGTCCATCCTCCAGGAAATAAAGCCCAACTGCTCACTGGAGGGGAGGATACTAGAGACAAAGTTGAAGTACTTTGGCCACATCATGAGGAGACAGCAAAGCCTAGAGAAGACAATTATGCTGGGGAAAGTGGAAGAGAAAAGGAAGAGGGGCCGACCAAGGGCAAGATGGATGGATGGCATCCTTGAAGTGACTGGACTGACCTTGAGGGAGCTGGGGGTGGTAACGGCCGACAGGGAGCTCTGGCGTGGGCTGGTCCATGAGGTCACGAAGAGTCGGAGACGACTGAACGAATGAACAACAACACACACACACACACACACATATATATATACATATATATATATATATATACACATTTACTTTTATTTGATGTAATGCTTGGTCCAGTCCTATCCTACTCTTCCAGTGCCTTGGATGTAACATGTTAACAACAACAACAACACCAACAACACCAACAAAACTTTATTTATATACCGCTCTATCTCCCCAAGGGGACTCAGAGCGGTTTCCAAGTAACATAATCAATACATACAAAGAAAACAGCATAAACATAAAATTAACAAGACAATATAAGCATTAAAAACAACAATAGCACATATATTTAAAATAATCCTGCCTGTTCAAGGCAGTTTAAAAGGCCGGGCTAATGCGATTTTAGAGTGCCCGGGAAATTAGGTAGAGTCTATGGCTGTACATTTCCAGGGCCTAATAGAAGAAAATGACCTGGGTAATTGGTAGAAAAAGATATGGCCAATTTCAACAGTATCTGGGACAGAGCTAGAACTAGTCATTCTCAAAGGTTTGTTTAAACCACCAGGTCTTCAGGCTCTTACAAAAGGAGGGGATTTGTCTGACTTCTCCAGGAGGGGGGGGCACCACCGAGAAGGCCCTCTCTCTTGACCCCACCAACCGTACTTGTGATGGTGGTGGGAGCAAAAGGAGGGCCTCCCCGGAAGATCTTAAAGTTCGCACCGGTTCATAGAGGGAGATGTGATCACAAACATAGGTGGGGCCCGAACCGGTTAGTCATAACCTGCACCTTGAATTTGACTCGGCAACTTATCGATAGCCAGTGAAGCTGTTTTAAAAGGGGCGTTGTATGCTCCCTATAGTTCCCTATAGTTATAAGGAGCCTGGCTGCCACCTGTTGTACCAGTTGGAGCTTCCGGGCCGTCTTCAAGGGCAGCACCACACGATCCTGACAGATTAGAGAGATGGGCCAAAACTAACAAAATGAAGTTCAACAGGGACAAATGCAAGATACTCCACTTAGGCAGAAAAAACGAAATGCAAAGATACAGAATGGGGGACAAGGCCTGGCTCGAGAGCAGTACGTGTGAAAAAGATCTTGGAGTCCTCGTGGACAACAAGTTAAACATGAGCCAACAATGTGATGTGGCGGCAAAAAAAGCCAATGGGATTTTGGCCTGCATCAATAGGAGCATCATGTCTAGATCTAGGGAAGTAATGCTACCCCTCTATTCTGCTTTGGTTAGACCACACCTGGAATATTGTGTCCAATTCTGGGCACCACAATTCAAGAGAGATATTGACAAGCTTGGAATGTGTCCAGAGGAGGGCGACTAAAGTGATCAAGAGTCTGGAGAAAAAGCCTTATGAGAAGCAGCTTAAAGAGCTGGGCATGTTTAGCCTGAAGAAGAGAAGGCTGAGAGGAGATATGATAGCCATGTATAAATATGTGAGAGGAAGCCACAAGGGAGGAGGGAGCAAGCTTGTTTTCTGCTTCCTTGGAGACTAGGACGCGAAACAATGGCTTCAAACTACAAGAAAGGAGATTCCATCTGAACATGAGGAAGAACTTCCTGACTGTGAGAGCCGTTCACGAGTGGAACTCTCTGCCCCGGAGTATGGTGGAGGCTTCTTCTTTGGAAGCTTTTAAACAGAGGCTGGATGGCCATCTGTCAGGGGTGATTTGAATGCAATATTCCTGCTTCTTGGCAGGGGGTTGGACTGGATGGCCCATGAGGTCTCTTCCAACTCTTTGATTCTATAATACTATAGAATTAATAAAGTTTGATACCTCTTTAACTGTCAGGACTAAATGCTATGGAATCCTTAGAAAGCTAAACACCTGGTAATTCTATAGTTCCCAGGATTCCATAGTATTGAGCCATGGCAGCTAAAATGGCATCAAACTTAATTTTACAATATAGATGCACCCAAGTCATTCCCAGGATCCAAGGAAAGACAAGCTGTGAATTGACTTAGGAAAGTTTTTACTTCAATTTTTCCCTCCTATTGAACTTTAAGCTTCTTGCAGGAACAATATGCCATCATATTCCCTCTCACATAAGCAGTACATGCACATTGTTCAATAGCACATAGTCATTTTTCATTGTTAGCACACATTGTTAGTATAACAGTCCTGAAATTCAGAGGCTATTTCACTAAATGCTTATTCACTGAGAAGACAAATGCAAAACTTCAAAAAGCTTTCAGTGAGAGAGGAGAAGAAAGATGGGATCTACTCTCAATCACTCTGTCTATCTAGATCTCAAAGGAAGTCTATTTTTGACCGAACAAAGGCAACAGTTGGGTTCCAGTTCATATTGTTTGTGTTTGTATACATGCATATTCTTAGGACAAAACTGGGCACTATTTCTGTTCCTCAGGGGCAAACATCCCATTTTAAGCATGTTGATTAAATGTCATGAGAATATGGATTGTGTACCAAGTCTGATGCATTGTTACAAAATCATTTAGCATAAGCACAGGCACCAGTTTAGAATAATAGAATCATAGAGTCATAGAGTTGAAAGAGACCTTGTGGGCCATCATGTCCAACCTCCTACCAAAAAACAGGAAAATCACACTCAAAGCACCCCTGACAGATGGCCATCCAACCTCTGTTTAAAAGCCTCCAAAGAAGGAGCCTCCACCACACTCCAGGGCAGAGAGTTCCACTGCTGAACGGCTCTCACAGTCAGGAAATTTTTCCTAATGTTCAGGTGAGTTCTCCTTTCCTGTAGTTTGAAGCCATTGTTCCATGTCTCCAGGGCAGCAGAAAACAAACTTGCTCCCTCCTCCCTGTGACTTCCCCTCACATATGTATACATGACCTTCATCGTGTCTCCTCTCAGCCTTCTCCTCTGCAGGCTAAACATGCCCAGCTCTTTAAGTCACTCCTCATAGGGCTTGTTCTCCAAACAATAGAACAAGACTTTTCAATAATATAACTGTCCTTTGTAATGGGTTTTTGTAGGTTTTTCAGGCTATATGGCCATGTTCTAGAAGTATTCTCTCCTGACGTTTCGCCTACATCTATAGCAGGCATCCTCAGAGGTTGTGAGGTCTGGAGAAAATGCTTCTAGAAGGTGGCCATATAGCCCAAAAAACCTACAACAACCCAGTGATTCCAGCCAAGGAAGCCTTCAACAATACATTGTCCTGCGATAATTTGCTGGAATAATGTTTGGAAACAGTAGAAAACCACAACATTCAACGCAGATTGTGTTTGTTTGTTTGGTTACAAAGCTACAATAAACCTCCAATATAGTATTCAGCCACAAATAATTTGCTTAAGTAGTTTTGTGTTTCTCCTGCCACTAGAGGACATAATGAGCATTGTAAAACAGAGGACATTTGAGAAAACATCTTCTCTCACAGGAATAATTTCAGATACAATAAACACTGTTTTCCATTAAACATGAGCATGATTCGGCAATCTTTATCCTTCAGGTCACAGAAAAAAAACACCTAATCACTATAAAATTGGAAGACAAAAATTGTGTCTGTAGAAACCAAAATTAGGGCTTGAAAGCCCCAAAGTCTATTTACTGGACAGGTTCAGAAATTCTACAGAGGTGAAACCATAGATGTTATTGTATATACTAATAGTTAGCAATATATACTATCTCCTGCCTCCTATCATCTATTGGTATCCCTTACAGAATCCAGAGTATATCTCTAAAGTCACTTGTGGACCGCCCTTGGAAGACAATCATACTTGTCCATGAGTGATAGCTTATGATGATGATGATTCCTTCCACCAGATTACAAATATTCTTTAGGTTTTGCACTTCTCTGAATTTTACCTATAAAAATAAGTGTAATGTGCATATCGATAAAAATAAGCACTTTCAGAAAGTTGACACATACATTTTTGGTGCCAAAATGTATTCGAAATAAAAAGCAATACCCTATACTGAATTTCCAATAATAGAATGGGACCTTTCAGCAGAATCAGGTAGGGATCATTTCTCCTTCTTGCTGCTGCTCCCATGGACCTTCTAATCTCTATTGAACCAGTTCTAATGCAATACAGAGGGCTGCAGAAGGGGAAATGGAACCAGAATTTCATTCTATATATATATGCAAGCATGTGGGGGGTCACTGTGGTGCCGTGGATTACACCGTAAGCTGAAGAACTTGCTGATTGGAAAGTCAGTGGTTCAAATCTGTGAGACAAGGTGAGCTCCCACTGTTAGCCCCAGCTTCTGCCAACCTAGCAGTTTGAAAACATGCAAATGTGAGTAAATCAATAAGTACCACTTTGGCGGGAAAGTAATGGCGCTCCATGCAGGCATGCCATCCATATGGCTCTTCATCTTAGAAATGGAGATGAGCATTACCCTTCAGAGTCGGACGCAACTAGACTTAATATCAAGTCTTTACCTTAAACAAGCATGGGTTAATGTTGAAATTAGAATGGACACAGGTATAACATGAAAGTCCCTTCAACATAGCTGAACCCCCCCCCCCCCACATTTTCTGCTTTGAACTGGAATATATGGCAGTGTGGACTCAGATAACCCAGTTCAAAGCAGATATTCTGGGATTTTCGGCCTTGATATTTTGCCCTAACACCGACCAGAAACAGATTGAACCACCATGAGACTAAATCATTCATAAGATGACTCCTCAGCTGAACAATGAAATGGAGGAATTGCTTCTCCTCTTATCTTGCAGGTATATCAGTGGAAGAAGCACATAATCTGATGTATTGCCTGAAGTGTTGGTTCCATTTTGCATTTGTTCCCATGTTGTTTCACATTGAAAGCCTTGCTTCTCTGGCTTCTCTTTTTCTTTCACATAAGCCCCCTTATGCTTCTGCATTTAGCTAGTGAGAGAGCTGCTATTTAAATTATACAAAGAGTTATTTTCGTCCTGAATTGCTTGCTTTCAAGGCAATCTAAAATTAGAGGTATTTGTTAGGGTAACATGTGGTCTACTCAGCAATAAAAGCAAAGAGAACCTGGAAGTAGAAAAAACACAAAGGAAGTATTTTTTTTTTAAAAAAAAACCCTGAATATTATAACATTTTGTATTTTTAAGAGAAGCTTTTCAGTGTGCCTTAGTTTAAACATTCACCGCTATCGATCTTCTATCTTTGGCATACAGCCTTTCATTGGGTGTGTTCTAAAGTGCACTCTAAATTTACACACATGCATAGATTCCATACAAATCGGGCAGATATCACATATGATCAAATCAAATCAACTGATCACAATGGAAAATTGAAATTGGTCAATAAATAAGTCACTGTGTTGTCGCACGCTGGGCCTATACATCAGACTATAGACAGGACATAAATTCTGTGTGACCAAAGGGACACCAGGGCTGCCTCAGATTAAAGGCCTTTGGATTTCCTTAAAACACAGAGTCTTTAGATTGCTTAAAGGTTCAACAATGTTCTTTATTAAGGAAAACAAACAGGTACTTTAAAGCTTTCTTAACAGTCTATAGGCTCTTTCAATCTTGTCCACAGGGAACAGGCACTATCTTCTTAACTGTAACTAATGGGGAAATCCTTAACTTCTAATCTGGGCAGTCTGTCTTTGCCTCTGTTGGCGTGGAGCCCCTACACCCGGTACCAACTGCTTCTGGCTTCCGCGAGAGACCCTTACCAAGCAGAGCTTTGTAGACTTCCAGGGAAAAGGAGTTCAGGTTTCAGTGATGGCTGACTGAAGTCCCTCAGCAAAGGAGCTGTAAGGCTGTATGATCCTCGGCCAAGCTGTGGGCTGTATATCTCCCCGGCCAAGCCGTAGAAGACGAAGCTTTCTACAGGAGCTCTTGGTTTCATGTCCTGTATGGAAAGCTGCTCTGTGTGGACTGAACCCAAAAAGGCTCCTATTCCCTCCAAAAACCCAAAAAGGGGGCGGGACCAGGGAACCTAACTATAATTGACAGGTGGCTTGCCCTATGATTGCAGCCAAAAGAAGCCACCTATCTGCAGAGTCCCTGAAACTTAGGACTATAGCAAACATTAAATGCAAAGCAAACAAAATTGGAGCCCCTGGTGCAGTTGTACCTGCACAGTCACTGTGTTCTTTGGTCTGTGGCCTCTCTGTGTTTGTTTCTCCAACATCTACATGCATTAGCAGTCATTACAACTAGTTCCCATAAGAAAACAAATCATGATATTTAGGGCCAATATGGCATCTACCTTTAGGTAACAATACAGTCTAATTCAAGCCCTAACCTGCTGTATATCCCCAAATCTTTCAAAGATGAAACCAGGACATGTGAAAAAGTGACATCAGACTGGGATCAAGATGGCAAAGGTTTTTAATGAGAAAGAACAGACAAGCTTCAACTATTTGATTTTTTTCCTGAGACTATGGGAAAAGGCAAGGCTCTGTCTTCTCTCTCTTCCATTGCTGAGTTAGTGGAGTACAAACTATTTTGCAGTTAGAATTCTCCTTATAGCAACTGAAGTTGAAGACAAAGTGGTTAGCTTAACAGAATGGCTGCCAAAAGAAAACATCATAGATTGGGCCAAAGAGAAAACTTGGAAACATCTCTTTTTCAATAACAGCTCCCAGAATCAGTTTATCAGCACGCGAGGGGATTTCTCCAATTTTCTTCCTTTCACCTGAGCTTACAGCAGTTGGAGAGACCGGGTTCAAAGTATAACATTAGTTTGCATTCAGTTAGTTCAGCAAAGGAGAGAGTTGAGGAGGTGCCATTTTTGTCTTTCCCAGTAGACCCAAGGAGAAAAGGAAAGTGTCACAGCCTGTCCTAGCTTTTGTGATCATCCTCATTGAAGGTATTGGGTTTATATGTTTTTAAAGGTCTTATTGTATGTACTTTTTAATTCTGTTTTTATGTTTTAAGTGTATATTGTTAAGGCATCAAGTGTATTTTGTGGCTTTAAGTGTATATTTAAGTGTGGCTTTAAGTGTATATTGTTAAGGCATCAAATGCCTACCTGGTCGTAAGCCACCTTGAGTCCCCTTCGAGTTCAAGAAAGGAGAGATAGCAAACAGTTCGTAAACAGAAATAGTCTCCTTATGCTCTGTGGGGTTAATCACAATGCTACTTTCAGCATCTATTTTCCCCTTGTCTTCAGTTATCACCTCAAGGAAGCTATCAGTCGAGTTGTCTTGAAGTAAATCATACTTATTTCTGCAAAAAAGGTCAGATATAGAATCCTTCTTTGGAGAAACCTCTCCATTCTTTAGGAGTTTGCTTGATTTGCCATTCTGTTTGTCTGGGAGAGCTCGTTCTCTCTTCCTTTTTCCCAATACAAATTAGAAGAGAGAGAACCAGTAAGCCTTGTCAGTGATTAAAAACTGCAACCAAAATAATAATAGAATATGAGTAAAAATATAAAAGAGTAAAATGTCCTTGTCTCTGCGTTTCTTGTTTGTAGAAGGAAAGGACCATCTAGTAAAGAAGGGGGGGGAGCCTTTACCTTGCAATAGACATCCATAGAAAAACAACTCCGAAAGGCTAGGATAGGAATATCATAAATAAATAAATCGACAAGTTGTCATCTTGACCGCACTCTGATGTCTCTTGACCACATGCATCTCCATTTTCACCTATGGCACATGTATCACACTCAAGGGCCATAGGCCAAATACAACCCAACACATCATTTTATGTAGCCCACAAGGCATAGACACACTGACCACAGGAAAATGTAGCTTTAAAAAAGAAACCATGCATTTTAATACATTTGAATAGCTGTGCATGCATTCTGTTGTTATTTTCAAAACGTGATTTATGTATGTGGATAGTAGGCTTATACAGTTCAGCTGGAAGACAAAACATTTTTGGTATCTGAATTTCTTTGGGTACCCATTAGCCAATTTTTGGGAGCTTACCAAAAATGGCTAATGGAGAAATCTGTTTTCGGTTAGGCAGCTGAAAGATCTGGGAAGATCTAGCCCATTGATGGAAAGTGGGAACTTACGAGGCTCCCCTTTCAGTTCCTGGGATCCTTTCCTTTCTTTCTTTCAGAGGACTTGGGTCTGAGGAATGGGGTTAAGGAAGCATGCATCACGTACTCCTGAAAAGAAGGGAAGAAGCCATGCCCAGCAGCAACGTGGGCTATTTCGGACAAAAACAACCCTTGGTGGATGAGCTCTTTCTGTTATGGCCAGCCAAACAAGCCAGATTGGCAAAGAGAACCAACCAAACTAAATCCGTGCAGAAGCCTAGTGGATTGTGTGAGATATGGTGTCTCGGTTTATTCAACAATATATTAAGGAGTAGTTCCATTTATACAGTCTTACAATGTGAAGGTAACCATAAGGCTGATGTAGCCCTCAGTGAATGTGAGATTGGCACCCTGATCTATGGTATGTTTGTGGGTATGGATATAGGAGTTATCCACCTTGCTTCATTGACGGAAATAGTTCCATAAGCAGAATTATCACACTGAATGTCTACTAAAACAAAAGACAGTGATATTATGTTGTTGGTGTTGTTTTAAAAAAAACTACAGTGGAGTGTTTTAAAGATATCTCCTTTCTTATGATGAAAAATACTGTCAATTAGAAGCTCAATTTACAAAATAAAGCACAAATTCAGAGCTGAAATTCCTCAGCAAACATTCCATGCGACTAAAGCTCTATAAATACAGTACTTGAATTGGCCATCTGTGTTTGCATAGCTACAAGATACTAGTGCAGTTTGAGACATCTGTGGATTAAGCAGGCAGCCTCAGCCCACTGTAATGCCTATCTGATTTGGTAAATCTTACACTCTACACTGCAGGTTGTATCTTGTAGCGTTTCATGCATTATGAGCAAATCAGTAATGTGGATAAACGTATCTCCACAGACCATGTTTTGCTTGATCTTCATTTTGAAGTGATAAGGGCAGAGATTTATTGTGAAGGCCCATCTGATTCAATTTCCCATGAGGTTAACCATAAAAGCTCTTGTTTGTACAAACCAGTGTTTTAATGTGTTTTCAAGTATTTTTGGTCTTTATATTGTTTTAATTGGTTTTATTTGTTCATCACTGTAGGCGTCCTTCGGTGGCTGGGAGATGATGCATGAATATTTAAGTCTCCCCATGAAACACTCCAAAAATAGGCAATGTAATCTCCTCTTCAATTGACTCTATTGGTGTGGCCCACTGGGGGTTTGAATGTATCACAAATAGCCCTCTGATTTGCTTGGAAGATGCCTGTGTGTGAATTTGTTTTATGTGCGGGTATTGGTGTACAGTGACCAGCATACAATCTTCACAGAAAGAGCTTCCCATCCAATGGCATAGATACTAAGCTTGTGTACAGATTCAGTTTGGTCTGTTCCCTTTGGCCAATCTGACTTGTTCGGTGTGTTTGGCTGGCCCTAACGGCGAGGGCTCAACCACCTTGTGGTTTTTTGGGGGGTTTTTTTGGGGGGGGGGGTTGGCCAAAACGGGCCATGCTGCAACTGGTCATGGCTCCTCCTCTCTGGCATCACACAGTGGGTGAAAAGGTTGCCATGTGCTCACACAGGGTTTCCTTGTTAGCACTGCCTATTGGTCCAATCAGTTGTGTCTTGGCTCTAGAGAAGTGCTTCCGTCTAATTAAACGATGTCTGGGGCAGGGTGGACAAACAATCCCACCGCTGCCACCAATATAGTAAAATTAAAAGATATCTAGGCAGGGTGGACAAACAATCCCACCGCTGCCACCAATATAATAAAATTAAAAGGCTATTTAGGCAGGGGGGAACAAACAATCAATTCCACCTCTGCCCCTCAAGGCAAGGGAGAATAAAATATTATAAATGACCGAATGTTCTTGGTAGCATTAGCCGCCACCACCTCAGAATTATTGGCCTGAGGAACCAAAGATGTGAATGTGTTTTAGGTAAGGGGTGTTTGTGCCCTTGTTCTTCTATGGCTTCCTCTCCTGGCTGACTGGACTTTAAAATGGTTTGACAGAATGAGTTCTGAGGAAATGGATAGATTGAGACATACACCAGTTAAAAGTTAACTAGAATGGTTTATTGAACTTTATATTAACAACAACTCATAGAAATGAGTGGTACAGAAGCGTGATTCAGTTGCAGAAACTTGGTTACTTAAACAAATAGATCCCCTGACAGAAAAGCTTTTAACAACTGTGAGACTCCTTAACCATACTGTTCTATCTTTAGACACAGTATCACTGGAGAACAGATCCCTATCTGTCTCCACCACAGGGTAGTAAGCTCTGGAGACAAATCTTTCTTTTACTGGCTCTCAACACACAGTAAAATACTAGCCTATTGTCTCAGCCTATTTCCCTAAACCTAAGGCTCACTAAAAGCTCTTCCCTTTCTGTCAGATCCCTGCTGTAACTTCCTATCTAGAAATCTCCACCTTCTCTGTCTTAAGTCAAGACCCTTCTCCCTCTGTCAAAATCTGGCAGCTTATTTTCCCTCTCTAAACCGACTCCTCCCCCAATTGCTATACCCAATCAGGAGTCAGCTTGACTCCTCCTCCTGTCCTGCCTGCCAGCCAAGATGACAGCCACTGTCATGTAGGCTTCGGCCTAGTCGACTGAAAGGTAGTTTTCATTACACCATGCCACTCACTCTCAGCTTTATTTTTTGGCTCAGCTTGACTTGGCCTCTCTCTAGCATTGAATCTTTTCAAGTTTCCTTTATTTTCTTGATTCTTTTTATTTAGTGGGACTGAGAGTTGTGAGATGTGTAGGTGGTGTGCGCGTGCGTTTGGGGACTTGGGAGAAAGAGCATCTCTTTGTTTTTGGTGTGCTTTTCTTTACAACTATTTGGGTGGCTCTGAGAGCCTTGAGTCACCCTTCAGTTTCTTTTTCTCCTTCCCCCCTCCTTCAGAAAATACTTTAAAATTATTATTATTATTATTATTATTATTATTATTATTATTCCCAGCAAACAAACATAAAGGCCTCATTCTCAGAAAACTGTTACCTAATTACCTACCTACCTATAATTTCATTCCTTTGCAAAGACATTCTCTGTTCATATTTCTCTCTGTGATGTGAAAAGAAAAAAAATCCTAAATATCAGGGGATGACTCAAAAGTTATGAAACTTGGTGGGCTAACGGCGGTTGATGTGTCCTCCAAGTGTGGTCATTTTTATCCCAATAGCCCTAAAAATGACAGGAAGGGAAGCCTGGGAAGCCCCCCCACACACACACACACACACATACACACACAATTGCCACCGGATCTAGCCGCATTTTTCAGCTGTGGACCAAAAACAGCTATTCGGCTACATGCCCATTTTCAGGAGGCATGTAAAAACGGATCCGGGAGTCTCCCAACATCCAGCCAGCAGAAATGGACTGAAGTTCAGCCAAAATGCACAAGCCTAATAGATGCTATGATGATTGGTTGTCTCTTATTTATTTTATTATTATTTATTTACTTTATTTATACACTGCCTTTTCCTCCCGTGGGGACTAATGGCAGCTAACAATCACACACTTTGGTCCCCATTTAAAACAAAGTGAACACAAAAATGTTTAAAACCATTAAAATAGTACATTGTGGGTTAGGTTAAAATACAATTAAATATAATAAACACAATTAAAATACATTTTAATACCCACTCTTACCTGTTGCAGCCTTCATCTGCCTTCACAGCAATTTCTTTTTTATATATATATTCTTTATTGAAGTTTTCAAGTTATATAATTATTAAAATCAGATAGGATAGGGTGAGATATAGAAAGAAAGAAGGGAAAAGAATTTAAAGAAGGAGTAAGGGAGAAAACTAAAGGATGGGAAGGGGCTGGGAATAGCTAAAATTGGGAGAGATATAGGGAGATAAAGGGTGTAGAAAAGTACTAAAATGTGGGTTTAAAAGAAAAGATTCAAGAAAGTTCATTCTTCGTTCCCTTTGACTTCCAGGATTCTTCAAGGTTGGTTTCCTCCTTTTCTTTCCTTCTTCTTTCTTCGTCTTGTTTTCCATTTTTGTTTTGACTGTTATCTATTGTATATTGTCTTTATTCTTGTCTATATCCAGACCTTTCTGTCTGTTTTGTTTCTTATCTGTCATGTTTATTTTAGATATTCTTTAAATATTGTCCAATCTGTACCTGTCTCTGTTATTCCCTTACTCCTTTGTAATAGATAGCTTAAACTGTCCATATTCCTAACATCCATCATCTTTCTTTTCCAGTCTTCCATTTCTGGTACTTCTTTCTTTCTCCACAGTTTGGCAAAGCACATCCTAGCTGCCGTGGTGGATAGAAAAATCAGTTTGTCTGTATTTTTATCAACTTCCATATTTGTAATGCCTAATAGAAATAGTTCTGGTTTAAATGGTTTACGAATTTTCAAAATATCTTGTAATTTGGTCTGGATTTCTTTCCTGTAGCATCTAGTTTTTTTGCAATGCCACCACATGTGGTATAATGTTCCTTCTGCCACCCCACATTTCCAGCATTTTGGGTTTAAATTTTTATAAAATTTATTCAATTTATGCAGTGTCAGATACCACCTAAAAATATCTTTGACCAATTTTCTTGCATATTGTATGCTTTTAGGTATTTTCTTTTCTTTTTCCAAATTATTTCCCATTCCTCTAATCTTATTGCTCTGCCCACATTTTGCCCATTTTATCATGCATTCTTTCACTCCTTCTTCTTCCGTACTCCATTTCAGTAGTTCTTTATATATTTTGGATATTTTTTCTTCCCTATTTCCCATATTTTGTCCCATATATATCCCTTTGTTTCAAATCCTATTTTTTATTCTTACCATAAAATTCTTGAATTTGCCTGTATTATAGCCAGGTAATGTTTGGATATGTTTTTTTTATTTCATTTAGGGGTATCAGAGTTGTTTCTTTTTTCTCCTCTTTTATCAATTCTTTATAATTTGGCCACTTAATCCACCCTAATTCCTTTCTTTAACAAGATTCTAATGGTGAGATCCATGTCGGTGTTTTATTATACATCCTTATCTTATATTTGTTCCATGTTTTGATAATCGCTGCTCTAATAAAATGATTTCCAAAATTCTTTTCCAAATTTGTTTTTTCATAGCCAATATATGCATGCCAGCCCCTTCTTAAATCGAAACCTTCTAAATTCATGAGTTTTTCTTTCTTTAATTTTATCCACTCTGAGGCCCAAGCTAATGCACATGCTTCCACGTATAATCCTAGGTCTGGCAAGGCTAGTCCGCCTCTGTCCTTTGCGTCTGTTAAGTTTTTAAAATTTATCCTGGGTTTTTTCTTAAGCCAAATAAATTTTCTCCTTCACAGCAATTTTTACATGCACCATGTTATCATCAACCTGTTCTGCCATTGAGGTGCGTGACAATGGGGCAGGACTGTGAAATCTGGAAGCTTCTTGCTATGAACTGGCTCACTGATGATGGATACGGATTCAATTATTCTAAAGACTCTACCTTCGGAAGACAATCACACTTAGTCATGAGTAATCACCTATGATGATGAGCCCTCTGACTTTCGGTATGTGCTCAACCCTGATGTAAAATAGAATATTTACGTATTATATTATTTATATTAGTTAAATTATATGATATATTAATTACACAGTGAAAGAAAAGGTGAAAGAAAAATTGGACAATGTTGGCATCAATGAGTCTGCCCTGAGCAAAAATATTCTGTAGCTTCGAACATGACCTAATTCAACTTACTACCTCTACAAAACCAAGAAAAAGCACTGTAACTGCTTATTTCAACTAAAAAGTCACAATGTAAAAGTTAATTAATTGGTTACACTAGTTTGATAAAGGGCATAACACTTGATGAGATGGCAAATATCAGCGGGAAAGTGAAGAGCTTAGTGTACAGACAGTAGCCAAATTAATCTTGTTAAAGGAAGCAGTGTAGCAAAGGCAGATGGATTAAGACCAAGTGTTAATTTCTCAAGAGGCACACAAAGAATAATGGCTAATAATTAAGGTTGTAAATAGTTTTTTTTCTACATGTGAAAAGTCTTTATTTTTAAAGTCATAGATCTTCTTAATTGGGCAGAAACTCACTTAAGAGTGGAAATGTGGTCATATCTGTCATCAAGCCTACCTGTGGATGGATGGGAATCTGCTCCTTGTCGTTCCTGGTGGCTTCGTCCCAGTTAGACTTTCTCTTGTTCCCAATCTCTTCTTCTCACCAACCCATGAAATCATCGCCAACACTCTCTATAGCCTCTGTGAGGGGCCATCTATACTGACCATGTAATACAGTTCAAACTGGTGTTGCAGAAAGTACACTTTACTCACTAGTAGGCCTGGGTAACAACGGAAAAATTTGTTTCTAAAATCGATTCGTTTTTTGGGGGGTTTTTGTGTTTCGTTATTTAAAATAATTACAAAATTTTCCTTTTAAAAAATTCGATATTTACGAAATTTCGTAAATGTGAAAAAATTACAAAACATTAACGAATCGATTTCCGAAACAATAACGAATCGATTCGTTAATGGCGGACGCGACCGCGAAATACGCTAAAAAACCTCCAAAACCTTCTGAAGCTTCCCTCTCCCTCTGTTGTTGACTGTTGGTGTGATATTATAATTTTTTTTCACTAATTAAACAAAAACAACTATAAAACTTGCCCCAGACATGCGGAAATAATAACGAAACGACCTCAAAACGATAACGAAACGAATACATAACGAATTACGAAGCATTTACAAAACGTATTTAAAAATTCGTTTTTTTGAGAAATTGCTCCAGAATGGTTTGTTATCGCTTCGTAATCAAGAAAATTAACGAATTATTAACGAATTACGAATTAACGAAACGAAACCGCCCAGCCCTACTCACTAGCTCTATCCTGTATTGTTGTTGCACCAGTGCACCCACCCACAATGATACACTGAATTTTACTATTGGTTGTTGGTTCTGATTTTTGTTTTATATATTGCTTAATGTTGTTTTTATTTTGTTTATATATTGTTTTTGTTATTATTTTGTTGTTATGCATTTTAATGTGTTACGTTATAACAGTATTGCTGGGTTTGGCCTCATGTAAGCCGCTCCGAGTCCCTTTGGGGAGATGGAGGTGGAGTATAAACATAAAGTTATTATTATTATATTGCTGTGTAGATAATTACATAGGAAATCCTGTAACTAGTTGGAGGTCCAAATTGTGATGATTACACAACCCACAGAGCGCTGATGTGTGTTAAGGGCTTAAATGGTTATTCTAATGCTTTATGTTAAGCCGCTTTGAGTCCCCTTCAGGGGAAATAAAGCAGGGTATAAATAAATAAATAAATAAATAAATAAAACCATCTGAGCTTCTGTCAAACTGTTCTTATGGTCAAAACTTTCAAAATCTCCTTTCTTGGAATTTGAATACATTGGATAGTGTCCTACCCATGAAACACAAAACAACTTACTACTTACCTGTCGCTGTTAGATCACCCTACTTTCCCTTTCCTCGGATAGCCATACCTAACTGTTTTTTCAAGGGGACACTTTCCAGATGCTTTACTATCTTGGTTGTCACCCTCTACACATGTTTCACCTTGCCCAGATTCTTCTTAAACTGTGGTGCTTGGAACAGGCACAATATTCCACCTAAGGTGCGGACAGGGAAAATCACAGCAGTATTACTACTCAATAGAATTCCCTTCCCAGAAAAATTAGACTGGCACCCGCCCCCTACAATAAAGAATTCTCTATTTAGACAGACATTTGATAATTAACAGTTTAAGTTCTGTTCAACCAAAATAATGTGCTGGATCTCGCTAATTGTTGTACTGTGTGTGTACATACAATATGTAATATACAATATATTTTAATCTTGTTTCAAATGTTGGTTGTTTAATCTAGTTTTGTTTTTTTATACGTTGTGAATATTTAATGATACGCTTTTTATTTGTTGAGCCACTTTGAATCCCAAACTGGGGAAAAGGCAGAATACAAGCAGCAACAACAACGACAGCAACAACAACACAGTTACTCCCTTGATCTGAATAATACTCTTCTGTTGATGCCATCTGGTATTCCTTTAGCCTGCAAAAAATGAAAGTTTCAACATAACCTCTTAATGTCTATCTGAAGCAAAGGTTAAAAGCTCTAAATCTGAGCAAACCAAATATGTCTCTTCTGATCTCTTTGTATTGTCTGGGATGATATCATTCCGACTAATGCAGACAAGACTGGAGACAGCTTATTTACAGCACCCATTATTATTATCATTATTATGAAGATTTAGTTTTTCAATTTTTATTTCATGCATTATTCTGTGGCTTCTTGACCTGTTTTAGCTGATGCTGACACAATAACAACTTAGAAAATTGAGGAGTATCCCTTTGATCATCTTGTTTCAATCCTTTATAGTGTTCCTTTTGTTTAATCAATCAAATCAAATGCAATTTACTTAATAATAACAACACCACCACCTTTCAAGTCAATTGAGAAACTCAGCTGCCGGAAGATGCCGGAGGAGAAGCATCCAATGGGACTGCTCTCGAAAACAAGTGTATTGTGTCTCTCTTGGTTTGTGTCCCAGGGCATTCAGAATGAGGTCCACAGTGTTTAGAAGTGACTAAAGCGGGGCTCTTGCTTTGGAGGAACACTGTTTGGCCCCAGGTGCCCCACCCCTAACCCTCCCCCCCCATCCCTCCCACCCGCACTGAGCCTTAAAGCATATTGGACTTCAAGAACATGAGCTTGTTCATATCCTCGGTGCTGAGGAGCCGCTACCGCTTGATCAGGAGGGCCTGTTTGCACATATTTACACAGTTGCTGCGGGCACCCACAGCTGGCACGGCCAGGAGCCAGAAGGCCAGCTTGGCCAGTTTGGTGTGCTTCTGGGTCATGCAGGGCCAGTAATGGAAGAGGTCTGGCGGCGCCTGGAAGAGGGGCTCCTGCAGGTAGTCATAGACCTCGTTCTTCCCAGAGCGGTCCTCCTCCTGCGCCGGGGAGCCCTCGCTGCCGCCACCTCCGCCACTGCTTCCGCTTCCTCCACCAGAGGTCCATGGCTTCTTAGGAGGGGAGGGCTCGAACTTGGCCTCCTCAGACCAGGACTCCTTGACCTCGCCAATCAGCTCGCAGACCTTGCCAATGATCTCCTCGTGCTGGTAGGGCGGGACGGAGAGCAGCTTCTGCTGGGGGTCCAGGATCATGGCCACCTTGTGAGCCGAGTGGACCTTGAAGTTCTCCTTCAGGGTCTCCAGGAAGAGGTGGCAGAGCTTGCTGACAATGCCGCCGTCGTTGGCCTTGGAGGTGAAGAGCTTCTCCAGCTTGACGTAGGTGGGCAGCACCAGTTGCAGGGTGGGCCGGCTCTCGCCGCTCAGCTCGACCATCGCCTGCTTGACGGGGGCCAGGATGGCAGCCAGGTTGCTGAGTAAGTGCTTGTTGAGGTTCTGGATGAGGCTCATCCTCTTGGCCCGACTGTAGAACTCGCAGGTCTGCTCGTAGCGCTTGTGCACCAAGAGGAGAGAGTCCATGACCGAGTTCCAGCAGGGCGGGAGGAACCGTCTCCTCCAGCGAGCCGAAGGTCTCCTTGGCGATGCCGGCTGAGCCCGCCAGGTCTTCGCAGACATTGAGCAGCTCGATGACTTCATGCATGCTGCGGGCCTGCAGTGTCCGCTTGCTCAGAACGCTCTGCACCACTGCGTTGAGAGCACAGGCCGAGCAGCGAAGGCAGAGGCCCGCCTTGGAGAAGGCTGGAGAGCCCGCCTTGCAGTCCGTGACATAGACTGTCTGGATCTCGGGCATCACGAACTCCGAGAGGACGTTCTGTGCCCAGTGGTGGACCAGGTCCCTGCTCTCCTGGATGTCCACCCCCTTGACGCCTAGGACATAGCTCCGGATGCTGTTGCCCTCCGCCTGGTAGGCCATCAGGATGTAGCAGGCATCGGGTCCCACGCTCTGTGAGTGGCAGGTCACCCCAATGCCCAGGCAGGTGTTACTGCACAGGGTGCAAGTGACTTTCACCTTCACCTGATTGTACATCCGGGGCAAGTGCTTGAGCGCCAGCGAGAGGAAGTTGCCCAGGGCCTCGGTGACCGAGAAGGCCCCGTAGCGGGCGCCACTGTCCACCAGAGTCTGGGCCAGCTTCACAAACTCCTTCCCGCTCACCACGGTCAGCGTTCCCAGGTCGGCGCACATCACCCGCAGCAGCCGCTCGGCAATGTTCTGCCGCTCCTTCTCGGGGATGGCGCTGTTGGCCAGGGAGCTCCCACTTGATACATTGTTGGTGTTGTTGCACTGGGGCTGTGGCTTCCACTTCTCTTCGATAACGGCTGGCGGAGACCTGGGCTGGTTTGAGGTAACGCTGTTCTTGTTGTCAGCTGCATGGGATTGCATGTGCTCCAGGAGGTTGTTGTAGAACTGGAACTGGATGCCGCAGGCCCCGCAGGTGTATGGCTCGCTGGAGTTTTGGGAGCTGCTGTTGGTTTCTTCAAAGTTGTTCTGCATCTTGTTTTCCACTCTCCAGCTGAAAGCGCTCTTGATGGGGGCGTGGAGGGCCACATGCTCCTGGTAGGGAGTGTAGTACTTGTACTGCTTGCCACAGAACTCGCAGGTGTAGTTGCCTGTCTTTGGACCAATCTTCTGAAAGGGCTCAGGTTCCTCTTCCTTGACCTTCTCCTTGGCGATCATGGCCTGGTCGTAGGGATCGTCCACGGCATGCAGGTCCCGGTGCTCCTGGAAGCAGCTTTAGTACTTGTACTTCTTCCCGCAGATGTCATAGGTGTAAAAAAAGTTGTCGCCTTGGGAGGTTCCTTCGCCCGACGTGGCTTCCATGTCTCTGTGTGCACGAACATGGGTCTGGAAACAAATGTAATACTTATATTTCTTTCCACAGATGCCGCACTCATGAGATCCGAGCGTCTGCTGGTTGCGCACGCCTCCAATCACCACGCAAATCTCTGCTGGCACCTCTCCAGTCCCCACCTTCAGGCCCTTTTTAGGCCCTTTGGCGCCGCTGCCATTGTCCTGCCAGACCACCTCCTGGACGTAGTCATCCGGGAGCTCCGTCTTCACCTTCACCTCCAGGGTCAGGGCTGCACCTATGGCCTCCTTCTCAGGTGTATGTGGCTGGGTGGGGGTTGCCTTGGAACCCTCTGCCTTCATGCTCTTCTTGGTCCGCTTCAGGTGCTTCCGGCTGGTGAAGGACCTGGTCCCAACGCTGCTGCCACTCCCTTCAGCCTGCGGCACAGCGGGGGCGGCCTCCGGGAGGGCTTCCGGGGGTGAGGCCAGGTCCGAGCCCTGCTCTTACCCTTCGCCTTCCTTGCCGGGCTCCTTCATGGCTTCCAGGCTTCCCTCAGGAAGTAGGCCTGGCCTTCCCCTCCGCCTCGGCCTCCCTCAGGGCTCTCCGCAGGGCTCCGGAACTGTGGCCGAGAGCCGTGTTCCTTTTGTTCTTTGCCCCTCTCCTCTGTTACAGCCTCCCACTGAGGCTTCCAAAAAGATTTTCAAGAGTAAGGTTAGAATTATGCCAATGAATTTGTCTAATAATTTACACAATATCTGAGATGAATATTTGACATCTACAAGATAGTTTGCAAGGGACAGTAGACTACTGAGTGGCTTTCAGGAATCACAAATATAGAATTTGTGTACTTCCAACCAGAAATAGGCTTCTTTAGCCTTTATCCCACTTCAGGAAAATACATCTTCTATTTTATTCCTTCTAGGCCCAAGTATATTAGTAAGTTGTCACCGTCATTGTTAAACCACTTGTTTCTCTCTTAAGTTCTTAGCTTCTGTCCCAAAACTCTTTCCATCCATAATTGCTAAAGTGGCACAATCATGTGGGGAGTATTCTACATGAACTATCTAAAGTTTTTTTTAATTTAGTTCATTCAGTCTTACAGGACAACAAGAGGTAATCACTTCTAGTCATATCCCAATATACCTTGCTGAGTTGTCATTAGGTGCTACTGGCCAATTCCTCTGTTTACTCATTTATCCCCAAGAACATTTGTTTACAACATAATTGGCTGAGCCCCTCAGTACATCTCCTTCCTGAATATACAAGTCTATTGACTCAATAATTTTGTTGACCAAGGATAAATTTTTCATGATCATAACCACCCTAAGTACTCATGCCCTTGAATATTCTAACTTTTTAACTCCCTGCAATCAGGGTGAAATATTTGTGCATGATGAATAGAAGTCTGTAGCTATAGGTAGAATCAAACTTTTCAATCTGGTGTTTAAAGAATAGGCATGTGTGTGGATCTGTTTTCCTTCAGTACGTAATGATAAGGGAGTACGTAATGATAAGGGCCCTTCCAGTACAAAACCCTGCCTGCAACGAAAACAAGTGAGAGTCGATCTCATCTCCTCCTCTGCTTTTTGGCATCACAGTTTAATCTCAGCAAACTAAAAGAAAACTTTCATTCCCTGAAAGCTACTACCAGTTACCTCTTCCCCCAGCTGTCAGGAAGCATTAAACCCAATGCAGAATAGAGATTGAAGCATGCCAGGGGAAAAAGAGGGTTTTTTTTTTAAGGAAACCCAGAGAGCAGGCCCGTAGCCAGGATTTCGTTTGGGGGGGGGGCTAAAAAAATTTTCAGGGGGGTTTCGGGGGGGGGGCTGAGTCTGAGTGAAAGAGGGTCTAGCCTAGCAAACCTTTTGTATCATTACCCCAATACCCCATTGCATATGGGACATATTGAGTATGGTGATCAGATCATGATATGAATAAACATAACAGTTTAAATAATGCACCAGTAAGGCTTTTTCGCGAACCACCATGAGAATTTCGGGGGGGGGGGGCTGAAGCCCCTCAAGCCCCCCCCCCCCCCGGCTACATGCCTGCCAGGGAGGATAGCTCCAGGAGGTCATAATTCTTTCTTACCTGGAAGTGGGGAAGCCTCCTTAAAATGCCTTGGAAATAGTGTATGGTGTGGTGCAGACCCAGGAGAGAAAGTGTACAAGCCTGCATGTAGCACCTCTCCTCTAGAGTAGAAACAATTTTAAGAAGCCTGCTTTAAATGCCTTGGAAAAAGGGTCTGGTGTGGTGCAGGTCCGGAAGAGAAAGTGCGCATGCCTGCCTGCGGCACCTCTCTTCTAGACTAAAAAGAGGTAAGAAGACTCCTTAAAACATGCGCATCTGCCTGCACCACCTCTCTTCTAGAATAGAAACAGCCTAAAATGGTTGGAAGGGGAGCATGGGACCACCCCCCCCCCCCAAGTGGGCCAGATAGAAAACAAATCTTTCAGCACCCCAGAGTGACAACATATATCTGCCCTCTCAAAATTAGGGGGGCTAAAATAAACCAAATCAGGGCCCCCACTGAAACCCAGGACACCAAAATGGATTGCAGTTCACCTGAAATGCATAAGCCTAGTATAGAATATCTCATAAAAATGTTGAAACAATCCAATGGATTGATTTTGATTCATATCCCACCAACAGTGGGGACTACAATTTTAACAGGATTATGGAACATCCTTCCCTTGTGCCCTATCACCAGCTGAATAGACCTCAATCTCTTGGTGGAACTGTTGTCTGGCAAGAAAAGAGGAAGGGAATCAGGCTATAGGATTAATAAGTTGTTTATACAGCCCTAGCTAAGCAGGTGTAGAATACAGAACAACTCTCACTTTTTGCATAAAGAAGAAATCAGCCGGGTGAAAGAGAAATCAAATTAGAAATGGAATTAAAAATGGCTTTGAATTCACTGGAATATGGTAAAATAAGGAATATCCATCAGAACTGTTGCTTTGGATACTGAAATTGAAACCACCAAATATTCAGCATAACTATGAAGAATTTACATGGGCAAGCTCCTAGTGAATAAGATTTAAGCAGAGTGGAAGAGTCTTAAAACAACTCAGCCAGAAATATTGGATTACTCATAGCGCTCATTCCGATACAAGTCTTTAAATTGCTGTACATTATTTTCCCCCTTCTGAGACTCCTTCCTATACAGAAGACAAAGTGTAATAATACTTTCTGCCTCAGGGATTTGTTCTTCCATCTTATGGAAGTACCAAATAATTTTAACCTGCAAGAATTCATATCTATAGCCAACTTTTATGTCTGTGTACTTTACACTACACAGTGCTTGCAATAATGCAATGCAAATCTGTCTTGCAGGTTTAACCTGGGGAGTGGGGAAATGCAATTGAATGAAACTGTACAAAATCATTGCTTATTTCAATACAAGTGAAACAAAATGCATTAACAAGACACTTTCATACCTAGCATTAAGAGAACTGTATTATCTGGAGAAACAGTTGTGGTTAACAGTCTCAGAATCAATGATAGACTCAGCTGTAATTGCAGCTGCAGGTTTCTTTGGAAGCAATTTGTGAGAATTGCCTTGGTGCTTTGCTATGTTGAAATGAAGAAACTGGGCCTATAAGTCAATCAAAACCACCTCTCTGGCTCTGGCCTGTAGAAGCCTCTTCACAGACTACATATCATTCAACATTTCACAGATGAAAACATTGACATGTATGGCCAAATAACAGCAGTGAGGAGATCTAAGAAAGACTGATGCCCCTTCCACACAGCTGTATAAAATCCACATTGAATTGGATTATATGGCAGTCTGGACTCAGATAACCCAGTCCAAAGCAGATATTGTGGATTATCTGCCTTGATATCCTGGATAATATGGCTGTGTGGAAGGGCCTTACATCAGTTTGCTCTTGCCTGGTTAAGATTTCTCTCCTTCATTTCCCCAAACTGGAGTTGGAAGGTCTACAAACTACTTTTCCACTTCGAACTCAGCTTGCAGCTATTGAAGCAAACCAAGGCAGTTGGAGTGTATGAGACTAATGTGCTGTTGAAAACATAACCCTTCACAATGAAAAGATAACATATAACTTTAGATTTCTTTAAGGACTGCTATTTCATCCGCTCCTTATGCCACCATTCAAAATACCTTGCCTGATTAAACGATCTGGAGATCTCAAAACTTCACACTAGGTGTTTGCATTTTTTGGAGGCTTGATATTTGTCTACATAAAGTGGAAACTAATTTTAATTGTTGATAAATATGGCTGCCTATGCATTCTGTACCATTTAGAGAATATCACATATACAATAGAGTCTTACTTATCCAACATAAATGGGCCGGCAGAACCTTGGATAAGCAAAAACGTTGGATAATTAGGAGGAATTAAGGAAAAGCCTATTAAACATCAAATTATGTTATGATAATCACCTCTCAACAAAAGTTTGCTCCAGGCACTGTCAGGCCATTATATGCTAATCAAGGTGGTCAGTTGAAACATTCACACCTAGCTCCAGCAGACAAGAGTCCTTTGTCGCACCCTGGTTATTCCACAGATATATAAACCCTTTTTCCTAGTTCCTACAGACCTCACTACCTCTGAGGATGCTTGCCATAGATGCAGGCAAAACGTCAGGAGAGAATGCCTCTAGACCATGGTCATATAGCCCGAAAAAAACCTACAACAACCCTATGTTATGATTTTACAAATTAAGCACCAAAACATCATGTTTTAAAACAAATCAACAGAAAAAGCAGTTCAATACACAGTAAGGTTATGTAGTAATTACTCTATTTACAAATGTAGCACTAAAACATAGCAATGTATTAAAACAGCTGTGGATCCAGGCGGGAGGTGGACTGCCTTGGATAATACAGAACGTTGGATGAGCAAAGGTTGGATAAGTGAGACTCTACTGTAGAATCCATTTCAATCATCCAAAAGAAAAAAAAAATAAGACACTTGGAGACATCTGAGAGCTAAGACTTTATTTGTTCATCACTCCCAACTACTAAGTAAATCCGCCCACTTTTTTTAAAAATCAAACTTCAAGTAAATCCAGCTGTTTTGACTTTTGCTAGCAACTGATGGGAATGACCAGAAATACATTGAGATAAGAGAAACACTGTTTGGATCTTAGTAAGTATAGAAATGAAAACTGCAATTATCTTGATTCATTTGGCCAATCTGGATGAGTGTCCAATTCGTAGGAAGAAGAAAACATAGGGACAGTGGGAAGAGAACCCCAAATAAATTATCTCTGCCTTGCTTTGTTCTTTTAAAGCTTCACAAAATGTCGTGACTGTGCAATCAGAAAAGGTAAATCCCACTTCTGTTCAAATACAAGCCCTGCTTTCAAGCTGTCAGGAAGCGAGACAATGAAATTACCTGAGGGAGATGCTTTAAAATTTAACATGTACCCTGACAAGGACATTAAAATTCTCCTAATTAACCTTCATGGAGAGAAAAGCACACATCTTAAAGATATGGCCATCACACCACCCTTATAAGCTGGGAAAGGGAAGGAATTTCCAAAACTATTTTTTGAGAAGGGGAAAGCGTAAAAAAGAAAAAAGAATGCCATTAGTGCCTTCCATTTAGAGCAATGATTCTCAACCTGTAGGTCCCCAGATGTTTTGGCCTTCAATTCCCAGAAATCCTAACAGCTGGCAAACTGGCTGGGTTTTTTAGGGAGTTGTAGGCCAAAACACCTGGGGACCCACACGCTGAGAACCACTGATTTAGAGACTTCTCCTAAATCAGTAGTTTTCAACTTGTTTTGGTCTTCAGTTCCCCAGATGTTTTGGTCTTCAATTCCCAGAAATCATAACAGCTGGTAAAGCTGAGATTTCTGGAAGTTGTAGGCCAAAACACCTGGGGACCCACAGGTTGAGAACCACTGTCTGAAATTAATGTTGTCTACAATGCCCGGTTTATTATGAATCAGTCAAACCAGTCTTTAATTTTAAAGGATACATATAAATACACATAAATACAAAAGTTTGACTTTTCCAAGAAGCAGTTGTTGGAAAATCCTATTGAGCTGTGTATCTTTTATCCAGACAATAGCCTTAAAGTATTTGCTGTAAATGACATTATGTTATCTAAAGGATGGAGCCTGGTGCTGAAAGAGACATAGGAGTTGAGAAGGCAAACAATGTCTACAGCCACAAATCCATCAAGAAAGCCCATCTGCCACCTATAGTGAGCACTAATTGGTGTGAGGATGAAAGAAAGCATATTGATCCAAACAGAAGCCACAGAGACTGATGGTCAGGAGCATTTGTAATTGTTGCTTATCCTTTCTCATGCTCCCAAGTTCCCAAGCTCCACAAGCACATTAAGCTTGTGCCTTGCCCTGGGCAACAGCCAATGCTGGGTTATGCAGCTGGAGCTTTTAAGCATCTCTTTCTCTCCTAGAAGCTGCCAGAATAGCTCAACAAGAGCTATTCATTCCACTTCTCTCCAATGATGTGGAAATGGGGCGAGGAATGAACAGTCTCATAAAATTCAAGCACATTTAGCTGGGAGCTCATCTTCGTATTGGAGTACTTCAATGGGGAAGAGTTTGGCTCTGTCTATTCTACGTACCACAATGTAACCCTTTCAATTCCAAGTCAGGTTTCACGGTTTTGATGAAGAACTGGTACAGTTGGGACAATTTTGCACCACCAGCAGCCCAAAATTTTGCAATGCACATATATTGTTGAACTCAGAACATTTTCACTGATGTATGTTTGACCTTGCTGTAAATTATCAGACATGCAACAAACAAGGGGAGTAGTGAAAAAGGAACTGAAATGTTATTTCCCATTTCTAAAAAAAAATGTTTGGAGAGAGTTCAAGGCAATCAGGAGATGGTGAATCATTCTTCCTTTTCAGCTACATTTTACATCAGAAAAGCCATTTCAGGTGCTAATGATGATGTTCTAAGCCCTCACATCCAGTCTTTATATTACATGAGCTTGAATTTTAAAAAGTGAGAATCTGAGAAGTAGCGATAGATTAAAGTGGATGTTAGAGAACATCTAATTAACAAAAATAGGAGCCTTTCCTCTCCCTCTCTGTCTTGTTTGATCATTGCTGGTGTACTCAGACCAACTCAGCCAATAGTAGGGAACTGGCTTTTCTCTTTCCACTTGTATCTATGATTTGTTCTTGATGTCCTACAACACTATCTTCTTTCAGAATTTCACCTCATTTCAAGGAAGGAAGGAAGGAAGGAAGGAAGGAAGGAAGGAAGGAAGGAAGGAAGGAAGGAAGGAAGGAAGGAAGGAAGGAAGATCTTTGGGAATCATTATTTTGCAATTCTAGAGTCTGGACTGTTTTACATTTCTTAGGAATTACGAAACCAACTTGACAGTGGACAACTGAATGCTTCAGAACTTCATCACACCAGCTTGTTGTCTCCCCGCAGTTGCATTCTTTAAGCAAAAGGAAACATACCATATTGAAATCATCATTTTCACACTTTCCTGTAATGGTGCAATGCTGACACTTTGTTGATGCAAATTCCTGCAATAAGTCTTCCACACAGCCTTGCTTTCAAGCTGTATTTGACCTACAAAGCACATGCACATTTTAGTTTTAAATATTGTTCCTTTCCCCTTCTTTTGTTGCCACTGCATAGCTGTACATGTTTGGCATTCTCATAAGATCTTTCTTAAGAAGGACATACCAATATTGCAATGGAAAGACATTATTGAACAAGGAAGTGTGATGAAACAATAGTAATTTTAGATTCATTGATGGGTTTTTCTCCATCAATGGAAAGAGACAATCCAATCATGAATCAAGCATAATGCAACTTACTTTACTTACTTACTTAGGCAATCCCTCATAGTCCAAGGATGATGGTCCTCCAAGTGTAGTGTCCTGGCGGTGGTTCCATAGATGACTGTGGAGCCCTATTCTTGATCTGCATCTTCTCCCACAGTGAGGGCATCGGTTTCCAGGTGGAAGGCGGTCCCGGTCGGGGTTGGCTTGATGCGCCTTCCTCTTGGCATGTTTCTCTCTTTCACCCTCCATTCATGCCTCTTCAAATTCTATAGCACTGCTGGTCACAGCTGACCTCCAGTTGGAGCGCTCAGGGGCCAGGGCTTCCCAGTTCTCGGTGTCTATGCCAGAATTTTTAAGGTTGGCTTTGAGCTCATCTTTAAATCTCTTTTCCTGTCCTCCAACATTCCGCTTTCCATTCGTAAGTTTAGAATAGAGCGATTGCTTTGGGAGATGGTGGTCGGGCATCCGGACAATGTGGCCGGTCCAGTGGAGTTGATGGCAGAGGACCATCACTTCAATGCTGGTGGTCTTTGCTTCTTCCAGTACACTGACATTTGTCTGCCTGTCTTCCCATGAGATTTGCAGGAGACAGCGCTGATGGAATCATTCCAGGAGTTGCATGTGACGTCTGTAGACAGTCCACATCTACAGACAGCAGGCGTATAGCAGGGTTGGGAGGACAATAGCTTTATAAACAAGCACCTTGGTATCCCTATGCATGTCCCAGTCCTCAAACACTCTGCTTCATTCAGAAAAAAGCTGCACTCGCAGAGCTCAGACAGTGTTGTATTTTGGTGTCAATGCAACAGCCAGAGAGACAAGATGTTGTGCCATAGGCTCCAATTCAAAGCTGCTTTTATACAGCTGTAGTTGTATTATATCAGCCTTGTGTGACAAAGTCCATTGTCTGTTGAGATGGGGACAATGAATTATTGTTTTCCTCTTAAAGGAAAAAAAACTTCTATGGTGAGATCCAGTGGCATAAGAGAACCAGTGGTACAAGTACTAAACACACAGAACTAAACTAAACATGCAGAACTAAACATTAGAGACCTCAAACTCTCCGAATTTGGCAGGAATAATCCCAATTCATTTTCCATCATCCCACTTTTCTGATTGCTTTTTAAAATGTCCCAGTTTGTCTCTGCTCTTCCTAATATTTCCCATTTGATCACAGCTTGGTTCATCTACTGCTAACTGAATTAAAATTGCAAAAGTTGTTAGCACTTAACTCACTCAACAGGAGAGCTGAGGAGGCACCACAATGGATTCAAGCAAGAGCAAGCTGCTGTGGCCTCTCCTGGCTTATTTGTTTTATCTCATTTTCCCTTTTGAACCAAATGGACCCATCTCTTTAATAGCAACCAATCCAAAGGCAAAGATGACAAATTCAGTTCCCTGTATCTCTTGTAATGTATTAATAATAGATTCTTCATGATAGCCACCTGTATGTGGATGACACTCAACTCTACTACTCCTTTCCACCTAATGCCAAGGAAGCTGTCCTGCACCTAAACCAGTATCTGTCATCAGTAATGGACTGGATGAGGGCAAAAAATTGAAACTTAATCCAGACAAGACAGATGTACTTTTGGTTAGTTGGAAGGCAGATTAGGGAATAGGGATGGGGTCACACTCCCTCTGAAGACACAAGTTCACAGTTTGGGGTCCTTCTGGTCTCAGTGCTGAACCTGGAGGCCCAGCTATTTGTGGTGGCTAGGAGAGCCTTTGCACAATTAAGGCTCTCCTAGTGTTCCTTGAGAAGTCAGATCTGTCCATAGTGGTACATGCTGCAGCCAGATTACTCACTGGGGCTGGTTACAGGGAGCGGACCCCCCCCCCCCATTGCATCAGCTGCACTGGATGCCAACTCAAAGTGCTGATTATGACCTTTAAAGTCCTGACTGCATCTGCTTGTATGAACCTGCCCGAGCCCTGAGATCTTCAGGAGAGGCCCTTCTCTTGGTCCCACCTCCATCTCAAGCTTGGTTGGTGAGAACGAGAGAGAGGGTCTTCTCAGTGGCTGCCCCTCGACTCTGGAACTACCTGCCCAGGAAAGCCAGAATGGCACCCTTCCTGTTGTCGTTCCAGTGGCAAGCTAAAACCTTCATATTCAGGTAGGCTTTTAAAGATGAAGATATTTAAGATCTAGTCAGGGGGTGCTGTGGTTTTTAACTTTTTTGATGGTTTTTAACTGTGATTTTTTTAGTGCTGTATGTGTGTAAATGTTTTTTAATGTTTGCATTTGTGTATATTTTAAATTATATACTAATGCTTTTATGTCAAGTTGCTTTGAGTCTCCTTTGTGTAGATAAAGCAAGGTAATAATAATAATAATAATAATAATAATAATAATAATAATAATAATGGGTTGTTGTAGGTTTTTCGGGCTATATGGCTATGCTCTAGAAGCATTCTCTCTCATGGCCATATATCCAGAAAAACCTACAACAACCCAGTGATTCCAGCCATGAAAGCTTTTGGCAATATAATAATAATAATAATAATAATAATAATAATAATAATAATAATGGGTGAAGGTAATTTTACGTACTACATATTAGTATGGTGGCACATACTACATATTAGTACTACATATTAGTACTACATATTAGTAGGTAGCACAGTATAGCTGCTATATACATTGGCAACATGGCAGGAGCCCCCAGTGGCACAGTGGGTTAAACCCCCGTGCTGGCAGGACTGAAGACCAACAGGTTGCAGGTTCGAATCCGGGGAGAGTGCAGATGATCTCCCTCTATCAGCTCCAGCTCCTCATGTGGAAACATGAAAGAAGCCTCCCACAAGGATGACAAAACATCAAAACATCCAGGCATCGCTTGGCAACCAATTCTCTCACACCAGATTCTCTCACAGCCAATTCTCTCACACCAGACGCGACTTGCAGTTTCTCAAGTAGCTCCTGACATGACCAAAAAACCCTGAATATGGCATATAGCATTGCAACCTGCAATTAGAAAGCATTCCTTTAATTTTTCATTGATTTTAGGCATGAACACAATCTAAAGTGGGAAAACTACAAGAAACACTCCCCCACCTCACAACAGCTTTGAAAATCCACATTTATTGGTTTCATTTGTAGGCAGAGAAACAGCCTAATTTGTTTCCCTCTTTGCTGATTAATGTACCACATTGCAACTTGACAATAATATTAGGATGCTTCTATGCAACTTCAATAAATTATAAAGTACTTCACCATTTATCATCACACTGATGAAGCCCATTCTCTTATCTGCTCACATGCAACATCCTATTGATGAATCCATGGACTGTAGGTTTAATGTGGCTAAAAAGAAGAAGCAATTACAGAATTGCAAGTACATTAGACATTGAAGGGGAAAGAAAATTATCAAATATTTAAGGGAAACAAATTGGTCTAAGGGGGAGGGAGTGCTAGCAGTAGGAGTGGGAAATAGTTTGGGGGGTAGGTTTACCTCTATCAGTAATATGTTCTCATACCTTTCAACTGTCCTTGTTTGACAGGAAAGTCCCAATTCATCCTTCATCATCCCATTTTTCAGCTACTTTGAAAATGCCCATATAAAATGCATGTTTTTATTTATTTATTTATCGTGTCATAAAATGCATTATATGGCAGTACAGATTCAATCCCAGTTTCTCTCTCCTCTTTTCACTTTTCCTGCTTAGTTCAATGGCTGCAAACTGAGTTCAGATTGTAAAGGTGGTTTGCATGGAATTTACTCAATAAGGGAGGGCTCAGGCGCGAGGAAGCGGCCACAGCTTCTCTTAGCCTATCTGATTTTTTTTCATTCATAACCTTTCCCGTCTTGACAACATTTTGATGGACCATATGTGTCCCAGTTTTCATCTGTGAAATATTAAAAGTGTTCTCTGCAGTACTACATTCTCATTTTGTTTTTCCTGTGGAAGAGAATGGGGAAAGGAAATGAGCCCAGAATTTATTTATTTCCAAGCCAAACTCATAGCATGCACCTGGTATGTATGGAAACTCTACATGGATCCATTAAACTCCTTTTATTTGCTGGGACTTCAAAAAGCAAATCAGGAGCTTGTCAAAACTGTAGTGGGTCCACAGCATATGGAGAGTAGGCAGCATTTGGCTGTGTGGCCAAAAAATTATACAGACCTAACTCAGATACACTGCAGGTGAAGTTAAACGTTGCAGTAGAGTATAGGGAGAAGACACTTCAAAATGAATTTAGCCAAGCTGTGGTCTCTTTGACTATTATTTAAAATGTGTGTCTTTTTTGTGTCTTTCCATCATTGGTAGGAAATGATAAGCAACTGATATTTTCCTCTTCTACTGAATTACTATACAGATGTTTGCAAAACTTAGACAAACTATGATTACAAGGTCAGAATTATCCCAAGCCCTGAGATTTCATGGCCTAAACCTGTGATTTTGGGATGATTCCATACAATATCACAGGAGGCAGACCCAATTCTGTAACAAGGAGAACCTTGATGTCATCGGTATAATTTATGTATCAACCATTTTTGCACAGTGTGTGCCATTTCAATAAAAGACAGCAGCTCCAAAGAATGAGGAATATTGATGATCACATAGCTTTCTAGGAAGCTTCTAAACTTGAGTTTTCTTCCATTTGCCTTGAGGACCAGAGAATAGAGGCCAGGCCTTGAGCTCTAGGAACTCCAACTCAAACAATCAGATTTTCTGCCCAGTTGACCAGTAATTCTATGAAATCATTCCCTCCAAGGCAGCATGGATATTGTAGTGCACTAAGCATCCGTTTTTGTTGATGTCAATGGCCAGTTTCTACCACAACCTCTCCAACTCTCAGGGAGTTTGGACCCTGGTGAAGGGAGGCAGAAATAGCATATTAGGAACCAGCTTACACACCTGTTGATAATGACTTTAGGCATAATATCCCCTTTGCAGTATTAGAGTATACCACATGAACATTCAAAATGTATTGATACCTTTTTTGGAGAAGAGAAACACAAAGATGATTCAACCCAACTTATTTTGTTTGTGCAGAACGACATGAAAACTACTAAAAAGAAAATCATTTTTCTTTTTGTCCAATTGGCTATTAATTTTAGTAGTGCTTTTCAACTTTGACTGCTATCTTTGCACATTATTTTACTGTTAGATGTCTTACCACTTCTTCACACAGGACATTTTTGCCCCGTTTGGCTGCTTTGTTGCATGGCAAGGGTGGGGTCTGTCATGTGCCGTCACACAACACACACCTTTTTTCGTCCTCAACATGTGATGGGGGAAGGAGGGAGGGCATGCAGGGCACCATGAGCTGCCCCACACGAGTTCCCTTTTGCCAGCAATTTTGGGCCATGTGAAGAGGCCCTTAAACACCATTGGATAGAAATGCTGGATAAAAACTTTAACAATGATCAACTGAATAAAGTGCTTCAATCTAGAACCTATTGTTGGCCTGGAATGTGACAAGATAGATCTCAAGAACAAAATGTTTAAAGGGAAGGAGTATTTGTATGTCACAAGCTTTCTGGGAGGCATTGTCTAGCATGAGTGCATACCAGTAGAGCCAAAAGATGTAAGCATGAAATGCTGGGACTTTCTGATCACCAGAAATAGTGGCTAGTGACTGATTTACCCCTACACATGAAACCTTTTGACCATTGCATAAGGAAAATTTCAATCTTATCAGAAAGGCCAGGAGAAGCATTCTGCTTCACCTGGTTTCTTGTGAGGAATGAGGGAGCAGTGGGGTGAATCTGTCACTGCACGTGCAGCTCCCTCTGACGATCTTTACTCATCATATAAGGAAAGTATCGCCCTTGTGGAGAGGCCCTATGCTGACTATTGGAGCCAGCACAACACAGGAAGTCTCATGTGTTGGGGTAAAATAATAATAATAATAATAATAATAATAATAATAATAATAATAATAATACGCTTTATTTATAACCCGTCACCATCTCCCCAAAGGGGGCTCGGGGTGGCTAACATGAGGCCATTCCCAAAATAAGACAACATAATAACCACACAATAACAAATAAAAGCTTTCGGCTTCAGTGTCCGTCCCCCAGATAGTGTGAAACCTAGAATGCTGATTTCACCCCATCTGATGAGGTCGCAAACCTTCTGTAGAACTCACTCCTCAATTTGTTCCTATATTGTGCTCTCAGAGTGGAGAAGAAGAGGAAATGGGGAAATATCTGCTTATATTGCTATAGCCAGTTGCAGACTAGCAAAAGCATCCTTCTTGGATTCCTAAGATCTTGATGATGACTTTGTCATTGTACATCTCGCTATATGCAGTTCGTCCAACACTTTACCGATACCTCCTGCTTGCCATTAAACACAAAATGGCCATGGAGGGAGATGCAGAACTATGAGTCTTGAAGGAAGAGACACCATAGCTTTGCTTGAACAGATCTTTACATAGGATCTCAGCATTTGCAACTTATCAGCCTTCTCTGTCATTATAACTTTAGTTGCACTCCTCACCATAGCTGGGGGATGATGTCACCTACATTGCAATTATTGTTTTGTTTTCTTGTGCAAATGGATGACAAACTCTCATTTGTATTTAAGATTCTTTCTCTTCCTGATGCACTTCTTGGATTCAGAATCAAATCTAATCCTTTCTGTAAATACCCATCTTCTTCATGAACTCTATTTGTTGGTCAAAGAAAAATGTAACATGTTCAGAAATTGATTATACTGCTGAAAGGAAATGCAGTGGTCAATGACCATCTCACCAAACTCTCACAACAGAACAGATAATCCCTGATACTCACCCCAACACAAATACAAAAAGTCTAGATCACATTGTGTTACCGTTACTAAAATGGATGCTATGTTCAGAGGTAGGGATACCTTTGTCATTAAAAGTATGCCAAGAACTCTTACAATATAGTATTTTATTGACATCTGTAGCATACATTTGGAATGTTGTAGGAACAATTTTGCACAACCTTTCCCTTTGGAGATGGATTTTCTTTTTCTCTCCTGCAGAAGATACAGATGTTCATAATACAGGAATGCTAACAATTAAGCGGCACAATACCAAAACATATTTATAGGTACTTTCACCATTCTTGGTTTTTGTGATTCAGGTCAGGAAACCAGAACTGAATGTATGCATTCAATTTCAAAAGTTACCTTCTTATTACAATCAGCCCTCCACATTTACTGATTTAATTTTTGTGGATACGATTATTCACATGTTTGATTAATATGTTCTTTCTAGGAATCTCTAGACTTTGTAATTGACCATAGTCATACTGGAGGGCCTAGGTTGGATCTACACAACCATAAAATGCAGTTTGACATAGCATTATATGGTCAGTGTAGACCCATATAATGAATTTCAAAGCAGTTAAACCATTTTATATTTTTCAATTTCATAATGAAAAATGTTGGTGAGGATGCCAAGAAATTGGAACCTACACGCATATGTGGTGGGACTGCAAATATGTAAAAGGTTTTTGGGAATTGGTTATAACAGAAATAGAAAATATTATGGATATAAAAATTAGGAGGAATCCAGTAGAAATATTACTTTTAATTCAAAAAGAGGATGGAAAAGATAAGAGGGGAAAATTTTAATAGACATGCTATCAACAGCAGCTAGACTATTAATTGCAAAATATTGGAAAGAGGCAATGAATATACAGATTAATGAATAGTATAAAGAAATCTGGAAAATGGCATTGAATGATAAGCTAACATCAGACTTAAAAGTAAAGAAGGGATTATGTAAAAAATGACTTTGAAAGTATCTGGAGAAAATTTCTCGAAAAATTATTGGAAAAAGAAGATGGGAATTTACCTCCAAATGAAGAACTGATTTTTTTTTTGGTGGGACTTTAAGAAAAGAGACGGCTCTGGAGAAGGGAAACACAGGGGTGAATGTAAATAAAAGAGAATGAAATGCATAGTATATGTCTATATAACTGTATTTTCTCTTCTCAAAAAACTTTAAAAAAATAAACCATTTTATATGACAGTGTAGATCCCACTCTAGAGATTTCTAGAGAGAACACTTCTCTAGGAATTTGTAGATCCTCCAGCATGATTCAGTGTCCAGTTAAAGTTGGCAATAGAGTTGTATCGGAGGATCTAGAGATTCCTAAATAAGCATTCTCTCAGGTTAAAAGAAATCATTTTTTAAAATAAATTAAGGATTTTCCATTTTTGCGGGATATCCTATACCTCTAACCCTTCTAAAATTAAGGGCTGTTGTTGTTGTTATCCTCATCCTTATCCTCCTGCTGTACAGTTGTTAAGTGACTCAGATATGTGCTTGATAAATGGAACATGTTGTGGATATGATGACTTAGAATGATGAACTTACTGCCCCCATTTTAAAAAGCCCACAACTCCTCTTTATAAATCTCCTTAACTTGAACATCAGCTTGGCGAAGCAAATTATGTAAAGATGCTGCCTCAGTCTTATACTAAGAAGCAAGTCCCACTGCTTTCAATGAAACTTACTTCTAGATCATAGAATCATAGAATCAAAGAGTTGGAAGAGACCTCATGGGCCATCCAGTCCAACCCCCTGCCAAGAAACAGGAATGTTGCATTCAAATCACCCCTGACAGATGGCCATCCAGCCTCTGTTTAAAAGCTTCCAAAGAAGGAGCCTCCACCACACTCCGGGGCAGAAAGTTCCACTGCTGAACAGCTCTCACAGTCAGGAAGTTCTTCCTCGTGTGCAGATGGAATCTCCTCTCTTGTAGTTTAAAGCCATTGCTCTGCGTCCTAGTCTCCAGGGAAGCAGAAAACAAGCTTGCTCCCTCCTCCCTGTGGCTTCCTCTCACATATTTATACATGGCTATCATATCTCCTCTCAGCCTTCTCTTCTTCAGGCTAAACATGCCCAGCTCCTTAAGCCGCTCCTCATAGGGCTTGTTCACCAGACCCTTGATCATTTTAGTCGCCCTCCTCTGGACACATTCCAGCTTGTCAATATCTCTCTTGAATTGTGGTGCCCAGAATTGGACACAATATTCCAGGTGTGGTCTAATCAAAGCGGAATAGAGGGGTAGCATGACTTCCCTAGATCTAGACACTATGCTCCTATTGATGCAGGCCAAAATCCCATTGGCTTTTTTTGCCGCCACATCACATTGTTGGCTCATGTTTAACTTGTTGTCCACGAGGACTCCAAGATCTTTTTTCACACGTACTGCTCTCGAGCCAGGCGTCCCCCATTCTGTATCTTTGCATTTCATTTTTTCTGCCAAAGTGGAGTATCTTGCATTTGTCACTGTTGAACTTCATTTTGTTAGTTTTGGCCCATCTCTCTAATCTGTCAAGATCGTTTTGAATTGCTCCTGTCCCCTGGAGTATTGGCTATCCCTCCCAATTTGGTGCCGTCTGCAAACTTGATGATCATGCCTTCTAGCCCTTCATCTAAGTCATTAATAAAGATGTTGAACAGGACCGGGCCCAGGACAGAACCCTGCGGCACTCCACTTGTCACTTCTTTCCAAGATGAAGAGGAAGCATTGGTGAGCACCCTCTGGGTTCGTCCATTTAACCAATTACAGATCCACCTCACCGTAGTTTTGCGTGTGATACATAGATACGTGTGAAGCCTGAATTTCCTGGTACATCTCACCTTTAGTCCTGGATACGTTGCTTTCCTGGATCTATATTCTGTGTCTTGTGAACATTCATCCATTAAAATGCTAATTTGCTGCCTTTCTTGCTTGCCTGCTGTGACAGTCTTTCAACTGCTCTGATCAGCTTTTCAGGAATCTTTACATCACACCCTCTTGGTTAACATGTAATAGACATCAGATATGAGATGCTATTCTTATTGCAAAGGTTTTCTATATAAAGTAAAATGGGTCACGATTCTCATTCTAAGGAAATTGGAATATCAGGATCAAATGGGGTTGAAGTCCCTACCTATCAGGTGTCTTTCTTCCTGCCTCTTTCTCTTTTTCCACAGACATAATTTGCCATGTGTTGAAACAGTATCCTGAGGGAAACACAAAAATGTAGTTCAAAATGTATAAATAGGCATGCTATAGAATGTGAGATTGCCAGGATTGCATTTAACAACGAGAAGGGAAAAAGCTTTCTCTTATTGTTTTTTTAAAACTTGATGTTTAATTTTTTTCCCAATTACACTGTCTTTAAATTCTCTTGGAAGTTTGGCATAACAATTTTTTTTATCTCCTATGCTTCCCTGTATAAACGGTCTGGTTAAAAATGAGCAAACAGTAAAGCAAATGTATGAAATCAAACACTGAATGTGGTTAATCCTAATATGCAAATGGACTGAAAAATAAACGATAATTTTGAAAAGTAAGCATTGCATATATACTATGTATGCAATGCCTATAGCCAAATTGCATATGCTGGAGGAATCACATTTTAATACAAGAGATGTAGATGCCTGCGGAAATTGTAGAAATAAAGCCTTAAAGTAGGAGCAGGCAATTAAACTGGGGAAGAGAACAATTTTCTCTTTCCCCAGAAGGCCTATGTTACTGAAGTTTTATTTTGCTTTTATTTACAACCTATTTTTTTAGTCTTTGTGGGAAGGAGCAAATAAAACTGGACTTTTTAAAAATTCAGGCTTTTTGAAGATATGCTTTCACACAACCCATTTTGAGAATATAAAGGGGGGAGCAAAAAGGGGTGGCTGTATCCCACAAATGTGGATCTTGTTTCCAAATGGTACCAAATAAAAAAAACAATGAAAACTGAATGATACATTGTTGGTTAGAAGCACACTATTATGTACAAATCAAAACTATCATAGAATCATAGAGTTGGAAGAGACCTCGTGAGCCATCCATGCCAATCCAATTCTGCCAAGAAGCAGGAAAATCGCATTCAAAGCACCCCCAACAGATGACCATCCAGCCTCTGTTTAAAAGCCTCCAAAGAAGGAGCCTCCACCACACTCCTGGGCAGAGAGTTCCACTGCTGAACAACTCTCAGAGTCAGGAAGTTCTTCCCAGTGTTCAGGTGGAATCTCCTTTCTTGTAGTTTGAAGCCATTGTTCTGTATCCTAGTCTCCAGGGTAGCAGAAAACAAGCTTGCTTCCTCCTCCCTATGACTTCCCCTCACATATTGATACATTGCTATCATGTCTATTCTCAGTCTTCTCTTCTGCAGGTTAAACATGCCCAGCTCTTTAAGCCATTTCTCATAGGGCTTGTTCTCCAGACCCTTGATCATTTTAGTCACCCTCCTCTGGACACGTTCCAGCGTGTCAATATCAACATGTATCAACTCACTTCGGAACTGGGCTTGGAAAATTGCATTTTATAGCAAAATAATGCACATCCTGAGCATGCCCTCCCCTTTCCTATGAAATATATCGAGATTGATTTGGTACCTTTTGGAAACAAGCTGCATAAATGGGTGGTATAGGCAGCACCTTCCACATCCCCCCACAAGAGTATATTCATAAAAATGTGCATGCATCGAATTATACAGTTTTGGACTTATTTGAGAAGCCTATTCTCAAATCTCTCACATGTTTGTACTAAATGGAGGCTGATAGCCATCTGGAATCCTGTCCTAGGGGAAAGGCACAATATAAATAAAATAGTCAAATCAATCAATAAAATAATGGCACAAGATCAGATAAGGCTTTAGAAAATAGAATTTTATCTCTCGGTTTCCTATAGCTTATCTTTTTTCACAATATCTTACATCAAAGACAGCCTACTTTTTAGTAATTTCTTTCCTCTGGGTGCATAGTGAAGTGAAAAATAATAACACATTTCAACAAAAAAAAATAGGTCTGTTCCTGGGGCACTTCAGAACATTGCACAGGTTAGACCACATCAGCTCTACCCTCTTAGTTATCATGATTTTCTATGGTGTACAGATTAAGACTACTATATGGCATATGTTCTATATCTCAAAAACAAGAGCTGATAGAGGAAGACTGGTGCCATTTTTGGAATCAGCGTGTCAAATATACCCATAAACAGAGCTAACATTTGAGGCACCAAAATGTGTGTTGGTCGGTGATAATAGCAACTACTAAATTTGGTGCAGGGTTTCCTAGTATGAAGAATATTGTTAATATTTACAACATTGGGACAAAATAAAGCTACCTTTAGAAGGATATCTCAGAGGCCTTAAGATAGGAATGGCCCTTCCTCTTTGCTGGTGGGAAGCCCATTCTTATAAGACCTACCTTGTAGGCACAGAAATACCAACCTCCCATGCTGTTCCACCATCTGCGTTCTGACAGTGGGAAGAGCAAAAAAGGTGCACTCTAGCTGTGAATTGGGAGACACTTCGAATCCACCAGATCTCTTGTGACATGCCAGCAGATGGCACAGGGAGCATGCCAGCCCTTGTCCTGCTATATTTATTTTCCATTCTACTGGGACTAATTAATATTACTGAGACAGAAAGAAGGGGGAACCCACACTCTAAAGGAAGGGAAAATCCCCCTTCTTTGTGCCAGCAAAAGATTTCAATTTGCAATGGCTTCACTTGGAATTCTTCCACTCCTACAGGAACACAACGTGACTTACTTCGAATTGCGCCACACAAAATCTGGGTAAACAGAATTCCAATTGTCATGTATTGTTTTTAACTCTTTCTGCTTCCTTAATGTCTCATTCATTCCTTTCTTGGGTGATTTAGGATGGAGTATTGATTGCCTTCTTTGAAATACAAGAAATTGTTGAGGGAGCATGACCTCACATTTAAAAAATCATATTAGAAGAAAAAAGGGTCTGACTGTATTTTAACCACAAATGTTAGAAATGCAAGTTCTCTTAAAGTTGATGAACTTGAATTCAAACAAACCTAAGGAAAATGCTCATGATGTAGTATGATGTCTGCACTGAAATCTCATGGTTGAATCCTTTTTGTAAAATTTACATACATACATATATATATACACACACACACACACACACACACACACACACATACTGCTTGATAGGACAAATTATTGTAAGATGCTATCTTGGTGTAGGGTCCAAAAGTTTTCTTTCAAATGGGACATGGGTTTTACTGTTATTGGAAAGTGTAAAATTACTACTGTTGGTTGGTGGCTTTGTTTATTTATTTGTTTATTTATTTACGACATTTATATGCTGCCCTTCTCACCCCGAAGGGGACTCAGAGTGGCTTACAAGATATATATACATACCATATTATTATTATTATTATTATTATTATTATTATTATTATTATTATTATCATTATCTTTATTTATACCCCGCAAAATCTCCCGAAGGACTTGATGCGGCTTACAAAGGCCAAGGCCGCAACAAACAACAACATACAAATATAACAGTAAAACTCATAAACAAATAATAAAATATCAAGCAAAGACAATAAAACACTAAAAACAATGACACATGATGCATTTAAAATCTAAAAGGTAATGTAATGGACAAAATTTAAAAGTGCTGAACTTGACAGGAGGTATGTAAAGGTTTTTTGGGGGTAGGTGCAATGTGCAGACAATCCTAGTCTCTAACAAAGTGCATTTGGGACATGATGCCAGGAGTTTCCTAATCTGGAAAGGCACACTGGAACAGCCAGGTCTTCAGGCTCTTCCTAAAGATTGTCAACATTGGGGCTTGTCTGATGTCCTTGGGGAGAGAGTTCAAGAGTCAGGGGGGCACCACAGAGAAGGCCCTGTCCCTCGTCACCACCAAACACGCTTGTGACGCAGGTGGGATTGTGAGCAGGGCCTCTCCAGATGATCGAAGGGAACGTGTGGGTTCATATATGGAGATGCGATCACGCAGGTAGGTGGGTCCCAAACCGTTTAGGGCTTTGTATGTGAGCACCTGCACCTTGAATTGGGACCGGAAGATGAACGGCAGCCAATGGAGTTCCTTAAACAGGAGGATTGTATTAGTATAGTACAATATCAGTATTATATATTACTATATTGTACTATACCATTATATTTTAATATTATTAGTAATATTACATGCAATATAATATATATAATTATAATATCATATTATTATTAGTAGTAGTATAATGTATTACATTATAATATTATAAATATTATATGTATATACAATATATTACATTACATTACATTATACTATAATATATTATTAGCATATTATAATTATGTTATAATGAGTACACTTCGGAAATAATAATAATTTTTAAAAATCATTGTTTAAAAAAAGAAATCTCGTGGCTGATACATTCATTTTGCCAATGCTTTATATTAACTGCTAGATATTATTTCCTACTTCTGCCCATTTATAACTAAACACTTGAACTGTAAGTTGGATATCAGATCTTGAATGCAGAGAAATTGTGTACCATTTTCACATTTCATGAGACTAAATGCAAGACAACATGCCTCTCATCTTGAGCATTCACTTACAAGGTGCTTCTGGGATTAAAACTGCCAAAATATTACACATTCTAAAAATATGAATGACTAAAATGTGGGTAAATAGGAAAAATATAAGCAAACACACAATCAGCAGGGAAATGTCAAGTAAGTTAAGTAAATGTTGGAAATAATTTTCAATATTTTGCACATTTCCCATGTACAAAAATGGAGAATGTATTAATATTTGGCACTTATTTCAATGTGAGAGGAAAACACAAAGTCTCACAACCCAATACAAAACAAGAATGAGAGAATAACGCAGATGCGATTTGGAGAAACAGATTGAGACTGTTACATTTCCCTATGAGATCCTGAAATGTTGTTACTGATATTTGGAATAGAAATGAAATTTGTAAAGGAACATAAATGGCCCAAAAGTTTTAAGTGACAATGTACTATAATCAATACAAAACAAGAATTATTTAAAGAACCCTTTAAATAGAGACTGACGCTTTAAAAAGAAAAAAAACAACAACTATGCACAGCCCAGTTTAACATCCAGAGAGCAATGATTTAATCCTCCTATACATTTTTACAGACAAAATAGCTACTATTTGTCAAACTGTCCTCCCTTCTAGTGCTATTTGGAGTAAATAGTACCTTTGGGGACAATACTGGCTTGGGAAGATGGTTTTGTCAGGAAACTAGCATAGCCAGATAAAGAAAATGTCTTAACATCCAAATTGGACACACACAGCTGATTTTCCGGGAAGTTACGTTTTTGAAAATCTGCAACTAAATTATCATCTTTTAAACTCTGCTTTAAAGACTAGACAATAAAGTGTCAAAGATTTTCAAAGGGAGCAGATGTTATGGTTGTCCACCCTTGATTTGTGCCTGGAACAACCAGTTAACACAAGAACAGCCTCAAATTGAACCAAAACTCAGGTTGACAAGGTGATGCATGACCAAAATGCTCAACATCATATTACCTCTCCTCTGTTTCATGCAAGATAATGAAAAGCCTGGCAGAACAACAAGTTGGCCCCTTGTACCAGCACTTGATCCTATGTATCTCTCTGACTTTATGTGCTGTTTCCTCCATGTAACAAATTTAGACCACTGGTTAGTCATCCAATTTGACAAAGATCTGCTTCATCTTCCAGCTCTTTTATTAGTTATCTGGAATCTCCAATTGTCCTGTTCTATGGACTATGCACTAGAGAAAATATCCACTTAAACCCCGGAAAGCCTGAATAGAAACCAAAGACAGAAAAAATAACATTTTTCAAATGCGTACCCTGTTGAATGCCATGAAGTTCAGCTGAAATCATTCATATTCCTCCATCTTCTGTGATGCAAAGCAGCAAGGACACAACAGTCTCAAGATAGAATATTGTCTTCCATACAAGTTCACCCTATCACTGGTTTCCCAAACAAAGACTATTTCAGGCCCCTTCCACACAGCTTTGAACTGGAATATATGGTAGTGTGGACTCCGATAACCCAGTACAAAGCAGATATTATAGGATTTTCTTGATATTCTATGTTGTATGGCTTTGTGGAAGGGCCCTAAGAGAGGATATAGTTATATCAGATTGTAGAAGGTACCTGGAATGTAATTGCTGCCCATATGGCCCAAGACGGCTTCTACTAAACAAGTTTTTCTATATAAAATTTTATTTTATTTATTTATTTTGGTAGAGCTTCATAAACCTGCCAAATCTTTTTCACTAGAGGCAAGCATGGCATGGAAGAAATCCATGTCTACATCATAAGTCATCACAATGATCCTATCATACCCCTTTCAGCTCTTATGAACCATTGCCTATCCCCAGCCCTAGATTCAAAATGATCTAAAAAGAAATGTAAATTCTATCCTAAACAATGCATGAAGCTCATATACAGTCATTTCTGATTTGATCCCCCCCCCCTTTTTGTCTTCTAAAAATACATGATGAAGTCCCTTGCAATGAAAAGAAACAAGTTCACAGCTGCCAGTGAAGCAAGCTTTGACATTAATTGGTGTAGTGATGAGGTTCACAAGCCCTTCAGCTGAAATGTGGGTAAAAAAGCAAAATATTCATAATTCCCAGCTCCTTGTTTTCTTCAGTTCTCTCATAACAGGACAACAGACTGTCATTGTTAAAGAGTCAAGACAAGCTGAGTTACAATATCTTGAAACATGTAAAAATTAGTAAACGCCATATCCCACACTGAGCAGTTCATGCGGATTTCTGCTTCCTCCATCAATCTCTAGTCCAATTCACTTTTCTGGGAAGTGTAGAAATATGCTTATAATGAAGGGTGGCTGTAAAAACACCTTTTGTATTTTGCAGAATAACATAGTTGTTTATGATAGTCACTCCAGAAGTCTAATGAGATAGAGAATCCTGTACAGGAGCATGCTAAAGCAATAGTTAAAAAAAACTGAAAATAAAACTAGTCAAAAGTCCATTATTGCAGTACATAAGTTGCTTTGTCTCATTCTGTTCTACCTAACTGGAAACATTTGATGCCACATCCAATGTGATATAGAGAAAGTGTGTGAGAGAGAACTCATTCTAAATGTGTTTGTATTGCTTAGATGTACCCCTTGTTGCCAAAAATGTTAGTAATACAGATTAGGTATCTCTCATCCAGAATTCCAAAATAGCGCAAAATTCATAAGTGTCCACATTAATGATTGAGATAATGATATCTTTGCTTTCTGACAATTCAATGGACATAAATTTGTTTCATTCATACAATTATTAATAGTATTTAAATGACATTACCTTCAGGCTATATCAGGGCCGTAGCCAGAAAAAAATTTCGGGAGGGGTTGAAATTTTCGGGGGGGGGGGTTGAAAATTTTGCAGGTGGGGTGGGGGGTTGAAACCTGACTCCTAGCTCATGCTGAAGCAAAGACACAGCAGAGGGCAGAGCAGCTTTCCATAGCCTGCAGCTCCGCCCCTGTCAACCACCTCCACCAAGTCTGGCCTCCTTCATGAGAACATTCAACACACACACCCACAACTTGGTTGCATCACTACATCGGCTATTGTTGCAAGTAATGACAGTGRGAATAAATTGTCAGTATTTGCCTGAGATAGTGCTTGCATTTCTGGAGGGACTCTTAATTTTTTGCATCTCATAGACTTAGCATGGGGATTTGGTTAACCAGTTAAAATTCATGACTTGGGCCCCACACATAGACAAATACAGGTAATCCAAAATTGGGGGGGGGGGTCTGAATTCCAAATCAGTTCCAGTCCCAAGCATTTTGGATAAAGGATACACAACCTGTACATAAATTCACGGATACTCACTATCTCTAAACTCTTATTTACAAAGCAGGTTGAATCAATGCTCAAAGAGAATAGTCATTCATTCCCAGTTCCATTGCTTTCATTCACATGGTAGAGTAAAGGAGTTGGAGATAGAAGAGGCAGGGCTAGCATGATCTCCTTTCAGCATATTGATCCAGCACATCTTGTAAACAAGTGACTAGAATAATTAAAACTTCATAAACGGCTAACTTTCTCTGGCTCAAGGTCTTGGGAATGCTGATGTAGTTCCTAAAATAGGTTAAAGAAAGATATGACATTTGCTTTCCATTATTTTTTTTCCTTTTCCTTTCTTGTATTCATTTTAGGATATAAGCCCACTTTGAGGAGTTTCTCCTAGCACTGAACATTATTCAAGAAGGGATCCGAAACACTCTAGAGATAGAGTGGTAGCTTTTGGCTCCCATATGAGAGGATCACAGAATCCAGTCCATGTGTTCTTCTAGGCCAGATATGGGCAAACTTTTTTTTGCCTTGGGGCTGAATTGCTGGGCCAGGAGGGAGTAGGGCCATTTGCATGCTTGGGTGGGCATGGGCCTGTGAAGGGTAAGGCCTGGGAAAAGGCAGGGCCAGATCGGGGCAGGGCCTGGGTCATCCTCAGGTTGTCTTCACAGCATAAGCTTACCCCATCCTTATGCCGGGAGGAAGGCAGGACAGGTGGTGACTGCCCTGATCCTACTTCCCCAATCATCAGGCTGTCCTCTTGGCATTATGCAAGGACGAAGGCAAAACAGGAGGTGGCTGAGAGTGCTCCAGAGGGCTCTCAGCCACCACATGCCTTCCTTGAACAGTCCTCCCAGCATAAGGATGGAGCTGATCGAATTGTCCTTATGCTGGGAGGAGGAGGAGGAGACACACGCTGGCTGAGAGAGCTCCACATGGCTCTCAGCTGCTGCGTGCCACTGTGTCCTAATGCCAAGAGGACAGGGAAATGAGGAGGGCCTGAGGTAAGCACCATAATATATTCAGCACCATAAGATAGTTTCTTCAAAGTTAGCTGGAACTTAGCTTGGATTCTTCTTTAAATTAATTTATTCTTACACCAAAGCATATAGCCCTAATTTAGTTCAAACTAGTTCCAACAAAGTACCACTGAAAATAATATCAACTTGTTTCAACTTATTAAATCATGACTGAGGGACTGTGATGGCGCGAGTGGTGCCACCTGTGTGTAGAACTTTAAAGTGCAAAGGTTTAAACTGTATAACATGCCCAAACTTGCCTAGTTTGTAAATGTATAGTTGGATTGATTGGTTATTTATAGCTGTCAATCAATCTTGTTTGCACCAGTTATATTGCTTCCTCAGCTCAATTGCTTGTCTCCACCTCTTCCTGGAGGAGGGAAGAGTTTTTCCTTTTCCATTCTACCATCAAACCTTCTATCAGACATAAGAGACTTGGCTCTAAAGCCCTTAATTAAGTTATCTCTCATCACCAATTCTAAGGTTTTTACCCTTGGGACTCACCCTGGACAATGTTGAGGAGACCCAAGCYCCTTCAAACCAGTCCTGTGGCACCAGAGGAAGGCTTCATGTCTTCAAATATAGGCCATTTGGATTGGGGCTGTGAATGTTCAGGCATTTGCAGCCATTGAGAAAGAGGGAACCTTGAAAAGCTTCTCAGCTGTGAAATCTCCTTGGACCCAAGACAACCAGATACTGTAATGTATATTTCCTTTACCCCTTTGAAACTTCCAGCTTACTGCCTTAAAGGGATCACTCTTTATGAARAATAAAACCTATTTTGAGTTATCTACAGTGTTTTAGTCCTTGGGAGTTCCAGTTCTTTAAAGGAAGGCAAGAAGCAATRCTCTGGGYAAAAGATGTCACATCTATGTCTCTTTCACTAAGAGTTATAGCCCCCAGGTGCGACGGCATAGGGARATTGTGGAAAAACTCCAAGCTGAGAAGTGTGACATTCAGCACAAAGAGGTGGCCTATCTGTGTAGTTGAGATTTAAATAATTCACAAAGAGTGGCCATACGTAACACTCTCATGTGATGTAAGTACCAATTCTCACAAATTGTACCTTTTCATGAAACAAAATCATTAGTGGACTCTGCAGGTTATTGAGAATCAGCAGTGTAGAGCTACATTTAAAAATAAAATAAATTTATTTTATTCTAATCTTTGAAGGCTTCTTCACTAGATGTGGTACATTTTCATGGGATTTCAGAGAATGGTTTCTGTTTCCAAGATTCCTGGTGTATTTGCTAATTCACCAATAAAAACAAAGTGATAGGCTTCTTTCACTACCGTCTTCAAAAGGATTGAGGATGCAATTGGACTTCAAAAGCAGAGCACGGTAATGTGTTTTATTTCATGTTAGAGTGATTTGCTTTGAAAATCTTGGTGATCCAAGAGTACAGAAATATGAGTAAAATTAAATCACATAATACAAAGCAACACAATAGAAAATTATTCTTAAAGGATATTTGTTGCAACTGGGTGATTCAGTAATGGAAACCAAACATGCTCTGCTGGTAGTGTTTGGACTCTGATGAACATGGCATTTGACCTCTCCGAGAGTTCAACTTAGAATATTCAAAAAGCACTATATAAAAATGATATGTATTATCATTACTTCTTAACTTAGAATACAATTAACATTTATTTATATTTTGGATATAAGCAAACAGGATGTTCAACAAAATGTTGTGCAATTCTGGACCCAGGGAGTGGGGAATATTTGATCCCCCAAATGTTGCTGGACTTCAACTCCAATCATTCATCTCCATTAGCTTTTACTATAAAGGGCTGATGGGTGTTGCAATCCAGTAGCATCTTGAGGACATACAGTCCACATCCCTATCAGACATATTTATTGTAAGATAATTGTTTTTTAAAAGAAAAAGAAATGAAAGCAGGCTCAGAAACTCACCTGCAAGATGGTAGTAGTTTTAATATATCTTCCAAAATAGGGCAGTACTGAATAATATGGGCTCCTTCTTGTACTCTGAAGCAATCCAGTGCCATGAGAGTTAATGGTTGTCTAATTCCTAACCTAACCCCCTAACCATCACTCTGCTGGACCCAGAGGGTTAGAGTGGAGTAGACAACCTTTGCTTATTCTCTTCCCGCATGAAATGACAGATGACATTTAAATAAAGCTGGAAGTACAGGGGAAAAGGAATTATTTGGAGACAAACACAGATTAGTGATCAAGGCAACTTAAACAGGTGCCCACTCACACTGCATAATTATAGTACTATACGTCCCCTTAACTTCCCATGGCAACATCCTATGGGGCTGTGGTATTTGCAGGTTGGTGATGCATTAGAGTTCAGTGGATGAGAATTCTGATTATCCCTTCCTAAACCACAAATTCTAGGAGTCCATAGAATGTTGCTACAATTTAAGTGGAATATAAAACTATAATTGCTTAGCTTGGGAGGCTTCAGAACAGTATATTCATAGCTGCCATTGATATCTCAAGTGCTCACCAAATCAATGTCTCCTTGGAGTATGACTCTAAAGTAACCCCATTCTTGCTAAACACAGGAGAAGCAATGCTTATTGGGTAATAACCCTATATATGGTATCAACTGTTGTGGGTTGAGACACCAACTGCATAGCTGAAAGAAGGAAATGACATGGTAAACACATAATCTTTTTGGGCCAGGCTCCTTGGCTGCAATGACAAATAGTTCAGGAAGAAAATGAGAAAGAGACACATGGTAGGTAAATCAAGCATGGAGGCCAAATACACAAACACAATAAGCTTTCTAGGTAGGAGACAGAGATCGCCCAACTTAAACAGGGCTATGAACTACTTCACATGAACACCTACCCCTGAAACATGTACAAATATCATACAAATATGGAGAAACTTTGGTATGAATTGGCTGGTTAAACAATTATGGTCATTTCCATGCTTGTGTTTGCCTCTTTCCAAGCACATGACACAATGAACAAATCTAGCCAATCAGTCATATATTGTGGCCTACTAGATAACTCCCATCTTCATGGAGTCCAAGGCAGACAGCAAACATTGGTACCTATCATACTCCTGATAGCCCACTATAAATGCCATGTGGGCTTTCTACAGCTTGGCTGATTACTCATGGTGTAGGTCTATCTAAGTCTTCCCTACACAGAGATATTTTAATGATGATAATATATAATTCTGTTTTAATATTTATGTTTTGTAGATTTTTAAACTATATAGTTTTTTAAGGTTATGAACCACTTTAGGGTATCAGTTCCTGAGAAAAGGTGAATATACGTAAGTATAATAATAATATTATAATGTGGCCAAATAAAAGATCGATGTGATAGAGATTTGATTTTCTTTAAGGTGGAGAATCTCTAATGCAATCCATATCAAAAGCTTGGAAATTCTGAGGAGGCATGTCAGTCCATAGTGTTGCCCCTTTTTTAAACTCCATGACACCTGCCTATCTTTTTGAAACCATGCTCCTGAAACTACTAGCCATTACAGTTGCCATGGCTTGAATACTAAGAGAAACTATTCTGAAAAACTGCACAGGTAGTTTGTCGAATTCCTAACCAAGAAATATCTTATGTTAATTCAAATGACAACTGGAAACAAAACCTGACAGTGTTGTTATTCATTTCCTTTTCAAAAATGGAAATCATGGAAAACACAGGTTTCAAACTACAGTAGTCCTATAATAGTTGTCCAACAAAATTTCCTATCTATTATTGACTATATTAAAACACATTAAAATTGAACTCCCCAAAATGCGGATTTTATTAGTTGTAAAATATATTGTATGGGAGCCAATTTGCTGTGATCTGGTGCCATGCACACATGGTGCCACGGAAAATATATGGTTTCTCATTATGTATTACTATAATATTACCAAAGACCACAGGAAGGAATTCCAACGACACTGTAGTATTATTATATGAATGGGCACTAAACTCTTATGGCTAATTCTGTTCTAATCAGAAATATCAGCCCAATCCTGTTTCAATTTGTTATATACTCCAGCCAAGATGAATGAATTGGAATGGTCATGTTATGCAAACTATATGTATGGCAAAGAAGCAAAATAAAAACCCATTGTTTTGGCACTTATTGATTATAATGTCATAGTTAAAGGGTAATATTTATCAACCTTGAAATGAACATGGCAAAAACATATGGATAACCATTTTAAAAAGGTTTACAGAATGCATACATGAAATTCAGGATGATATTCCTAGCAGGTTGGTTTCAATAAAAGGAGATCTGGTCAGACAGACAATAAATCCAGCCTAAGTGAAGTGCTTTTCTGTCCCACTTATATGAATGGGATAGATCTGGAGAGATTCGTTTTGGGTAGGTTGAATCCCAAATATACAAGAAAAAGGAGTCTGTCCAAGTGATGTAAACATTTCTTAAGAACCACTCATTCTTCGCAGAGCCTAGAAAGGCAGAACAATCACATTCCTTTACAATTTCTCTTTACATGATTCTCATCACACAATTCAAACTTACACATTCCTTGAGAACAATCTTTTTTCTAAGGCTTCCTATCAGATAGTACATTCCTCCCTCACCCTGTCCCCACGGCGACAATCCTGTATTCACTTACCTTGAAGCAATCCCTGAAGTGTGAACTCCAGGGGAGCTACTTTTGAGTAGACATGTATAGGATTGCATTGCCAATCTGTTTTTCTTTTTTTATCTGTTTTTAAAGTCGTTTACCAACAAGACTTAAGTTATTTCCACTGAACTGCCACTGTGCTTATATTGAAGCATAACAATGCTGAAACAGGCAGCAGAAAGGGAGATTTCCACATATCCGTGTGCTCATCTGGAAAAGCCAGGTTGTGTGTTGCACATCTATATGCCACTGCAGTTTATTTGCATCCCATCCCTATTCTTCCCAATAACACAGAGTGTTTTTATTTAATATAACACCATTTTGGGAAGGCCCAAAGAGGTTGGTTGTAGCCTTCCCTCTCCTCCCCCCCCCCTTTGCTTAATTATTTTATCTAATAATATCTGCCCTTTACCATGGGAAAACGAGCACAGACCTTGTTTTAAAAAATAATCCTTAAAGGTTTCTTTTTTAAAAAATAGTTTTAAAAGAAGAAACTCTGCATCCAAACATGTTTAGAATAAACTGCAGAAAAAACTACTACATAGCAGCAAGACTACATTAGACTTTTTGATTTCTCCATGGTGTCCTTGGATAGATACACCACCCAGTAGACCATGTTAAATGCTCCAAAAGTGACAGGAAACAAAATGCGTGCATATTTGTCTATCTTACTGGTGCCAGAGCTTAATGGGAGTGGAGCAGGAGGAGGACTAACAGCAGAAGGCTTTGCCGCAGTTCCCAAAGTATTAGCTGTAGTTTGAATCTGCTCCAGTCTAGATCCAAGTAAATGGTGAATGGAGGGAGAACCAGACGTGGCTTGTTGGGCTACGTATCCTGTTAAAACGGGAGTAGAGGGAGGTGCGGAAGGAGTCGCTCTCGCTGAAGCCAATGTTTCTGATAGGCTTAAACGGCTGAATGGGTTTGGGCTGGATGCCGAAGGAGATCGGGGCGTAATGTCTGAAAGCCCCTGAGTTACTGTAGAAGGTGGCACTGAACTGTTTCTGGTGTCAATTTTCTTCACACTCTCAGATTCCGGTTGTAGCGTGGCATTGATTCTTTTCCTCACGTTGGAATTCGAGTCTGTACTCTGCAATATTGAAAGAAGAACATTAGTGTTTTTTGAAAGAAATGCTCTCAGCTTCAGCTAAGAACAAAAGACAGCATCTCTTAATGGAAAACCCAGCACTATCCTGAAATGGAGCAATGTGGTTAGTGTGTTAAGTGCATACTCATTGGATGACACTATATCTATTATTCTCCTCATTCATGGGAAGAAAGAATCAAAGGGCAAGTTAGAAAATCACGGTTATCTTTTATAGCCTTTAGTAGAGTCAATTTTTGCAAATTTTGGTGACAATGTTGGCATCTGTCTGCTGTATTAACTATGAGAGATACTGTACTAATGATCAAAAGTTATTCTGCATGTTATAGGGGGAAAAGTACAGATCAAGTATCACCTACCTAGAAATCTGAAACCCAAAATGCCTTCACTTGCTGGTAAATCATTGCAAGCTATCAGTAACTACTAGATGATTTGCTTATTGTACCAGCCATAGGCCATGACATTACATAATATACAACCTTTAAAAGTCCAATACAATAAGTACAATAAGAGCAGCTACATCTGAGCAGGAAGCCACCCAGCACCAGCAACATCTGTGCAGGGAGCCCCCATGCTCCCCACTGCCTGGCTCCTTTAAGGGCCCAAGATGCCCCAATACCCGGCAGCAGCTACATCCGAGCAGGGAGCCCCCATGGCCCCCACTGCCTTGCCTCCTTGCTGCCCGGCACCTGTAACATCTGTTGATGTGTGAGGACTACTTACCTGGATTAGCTAAACTGAAGCTTTTCCATCAACTCTTTACTGATTGTTTTCGACAGCCTTGGTGGCTCTGGTCCTCATCACAAACTTTCGTTATAATTGCACTGTCTACAAGATCGGTAATTGAAAACTACACAAACTGGAAAACAATCATGTCTGACAATTTTAATGATTTTAATTTACAGTTATATGTTATTGTTTTCAATATGTAATGTATTGTTTTTATTAGTATGTGAGGCATTGAATTTTTGCCAATTATACTGTCCACCGCTTTGAGTCCCCCTAGGGGTGAGAAAAGCAGTATAGAAATGCAGTAAATAAATAATAATGAATAATAATAAATACAATAAACACTTCCCAATATAAATATTAAAACTTATTCCATATACTAGCTCTTTAAAAATATTGTAGCAGTGACATGATAACAATAACAAATGTCTGATTTGTATCATCCCATTTCCATTTCTAGTGACAAACTCTTTGAGATGGATACAATTGACAACTTGCAGACTAGTAAACATCAGGGTTTCACCACTTGGTATCCTCAATGTAAGAGCGACCAATATTGTGAACAATATCTTCAAGGCTTAACATCTGTAGCCCTTGGAAGAGCATTTACATCCCTGTGCTTTCAAACAATGTCATCAGGCTGGCTAGAGGGAAGATATAGAGGGATCTCTTATTCCCAATGACTTTGTATTTGTGGGTCCGGGTAAAGAGAAGATCTAACACACTATCTGTTGCATTGCCCTTTGTATAATGACCCTCAAAACAATCTTCTGGGAGCCCTTTTGGAAGAAAGGGCAGCATGGCAACAGTCAGTACTTACCTGTGACTTGTTAGCAGATTATTCCAAAAATATAACATTAAAGGTTCCACATTGGCTGTTGCTACCCAAAAAGTCTGAGCTAAATTAGTAAAGTCCACAGCGAAGGCTAGAAATAACTACTAGTTATGATTGCTATGTATTCTCCTTAATAGCAAAGACAACATGATTCTGGGTATCTGTTCCTTGTGACCACAAGATAAAAGTTGCAGTTTTACTCCTCTCATGCTTTTGGGTTTTCCATAAGCAACTGGTTGGCCACTATGGGAACAGAATGCTGCTCTAGATAGACTTTTGGTTTGACCCGAAATAGCTCTTCTCATGTCCTTAATACCTATTGTAACTTCCTTCTGTATAAGACACATTATCAGGCCCAGAAATAACCACGATACTCAGGAGCAATTGTACACAACCCTTGCTAGCTTTTATGACAAAAAGAAGTTTTTGGCATCTTGTGCCCCTATATAGTTAATGTAGACTACATTTCAAAACTGGATGGAAGGTCTGGTTTACAAAAATTGTCTCATGAAGATCCCTCACTCTGTCAGTGGCTAAATGCTTATCCCAGTGTGAAATGATACAGAGTGACTGACCTTAATATTCACAGTGATGGCTAAACGGCTCAAATTTGAATGTCACTGATCAGGTTTTTGGAGGAACAAGGGAATGAACAAACTCCCCTACTTAATTGAATAAATACCAACAAAATAGCTTATTTGACTGTTTCTTCTGCCTGATAAAATAAATGTTGATCTAAGAAAACCATCTCTCATGCAGTACCAAGTAACATATGAAGCTGATGGCACGCAACACAGAAATACACTTGATTTATTCAGTAAATATTATTAAGAATTGTTTATCATGCTTTTTTACGCTGATGGTTATTTATTGTTTCCATGTCAGACCGATGGTAGCAAAAAATAATGAGTCCTATGGCAATTTCAGTATGAATTTATTTAGTGTAGGATAATGTAGAGGCAGTTTGGTGTAGTGGTTAAGAGCAGGGTTCCAATGGAAACCCACTTTGCAATTTTAACCAAGGCAAATGCTCTCAGCTTCCAAGGAAGGCAAAGGCAAATCTGTTCTGAACAAATCTTTCCAAGAAAACCTTGTGATTGTTTTTCTTTAGGGATGCCATATGTCAGAAATGACTTAAAGGCACACAATAACAAGGTTTTGCAAATTAGGGTGCATTTTACCAGATATATATTGATAGAGGACATAAACCTTATTAGTCGTTGGAAGATTGAAATTCCCATCAATCTCCATCAATGTCTGATGAGAGCTGCAGTCCAACCATATCTTGGAACCAAACCCCAGCGGACACCAGGGACCACTAGAGATGAAAATGCTTGGATGGTAACTCTATAGTCAACTTTGGTCAAAAGCTGACTACAGAGTTGTGTTGGCGCAGCTAGAGAAAAAAAATTAATCCTACTAACAATCATATCTACAGAAGTCAAACCCATAAATGTGGTGGGCCAACTGTACTTAACTAAGTAGCTGATCTACTGCTTATAACCTCTGTACAGGCAAGTACAAATTTAGCATCTTAAATACATTGCACTTATGTGCAAAGTAGTGTGCATTCATGCATGTGGGGCTTTGGGCACAGCAATGTCTATAAAGCATCTAGTCAAGAATAAAGCACAATGTCTTACTCTTAGCTGGTAGGTGCTGAATGCCACTCCACTTAGAACTGCTTTTCTTAAATAAGCTAAGTGACTCCAGATTTTTTTATACAGACACCCTATGATACCCTTTTTCAATGCCACTTTACATGGTTGAAATTAAATGGTAAATATAACAGACTTTAAGATAGGGATAAATGGGGATAAAATATTTTATTATCTGACCTTAGAAGCAAGAACCCTATTAGCCTAAAAATGGCGCATGAAAGAAATCCCGACAGTAGACACCTGGACTACTAAAATAATGAATTATATGGATATGGACTCCTTAACCTTTCAGAAAGACAGGCGCCAAACCGACTGGACAGCATATAAAGAATTTCTCCAGGAAAAAAGACTAACTGTACAGATAGAATAGTTTAATCTTAGTGTGAACTAGGAAAGCTTTAAGAAGAAAATGAAAACTCCCTGTTGAATTGACCAGAAGACAATTGTCCCTATGCTACCATTATTATTATTATTATTATTATTATTATTATTATTATTATTATTATTTGCTTTATTTCTATACCGCATTTTTCAGCCTACATCGGCGACTCAATGCGGTACCATTCCCCTTTCGCTTCCTCCCCAGTGCCCCCCCGCCACTGTGTTGGTATTTTCTTTTGGTTTTATTTTCGCCTTTTATTTCTCTTTCCCTCACTCCCATTTCAGTCAGATCCCTCCCCCACTATTTCCAAATTTTTAATGTATAATTATCTGAAAATTTATGCAATAAAGATGATTTTTTAAAAAATTAAATGGTAAGAAAACTCAATGAATATAATGTTTAATGATAAAATTTGGGAGTTGTTGTATTAATGTAAAGGAAAATGCGGGAATGAATGTGATTTGTTTCCAGGAAGTCTCATTTATATTTGAAGAGGAATCCCAAGGTAGAGACATGATTTTGTATATCCACACTGCTGTATAACAAATAGGAATGACTTTTCTCATGTCGCCTTTTGAATGCTACTGCTATTTAATACACTGCCAATTATTTCTGATGCCACTTTAGAATGCACTGTGTGAATAAACAGAACAGGCGGATTAGACGATAAAGACTTGTTTTCTAGTATCTCTTCCTAACACGTTGTTATGGTTTATTTACTGAAATGATAGAATTTGAGGGTTGTTGTGTTAATGAGCAAATCTAGTAAAAATGTGTTATCCTTCATTAAAAAAAATATTTTAAAAGCTACAGCAAAAAGTGGATGTTTTCCTTGTGAAATGAAACACCAAACATTCTATTCCATTGACATCACTATTATTTTTTAACAGATATGTTCTCTTTTATGGTATGTCAGCCAGCGTCAACCAAAACATATCACTGATTGTGGATGAGTGGGAAATGGTGCCCTATTTCCCAAAGCCCAGCCCTGGTGGCACTATGTATTATTGTAGTGATGGAAGAAGCTCCTCACATCAGATACATTCTCTGTGAATGCCTGAAATGGAACAGGAAATGGGAGACCTTCTCCCTACAAGAATGATCCAGACTTCCTAAGCAAACCAAGTTATTTCGACACCTGAGGTAGAAACACACCACACACACATATCCTCTTCCCTGATAGCAAAATTAAAATTATAATAAATTAAAAAGAAAAAAATTCTCTGTCATTTCTTGAAACCACAATGCTTGGTACCCCTAAGCAGCTTTGACACTACTTAATGGTAGGGCCAGCCATGAAGTCAACCTGGCATTGGTTTCAGAGAAAAAGTCAACATTGATACTGAAATACAACACAGCCTGAGCTCTGCGAATGCAGCATTTTTACGAATGAAGCAGAGAGTGTTTGAGGACCAGGACATCCTTAGGGATATCAAGGTGCTTGTTTATAAAGCTATTGTCCTCCCAACTTTGCTATACGCCTGTGAGATGTGGACTATCTACAGATGTCACATGCAACTCCTAGAACGATTCCATCAGCGTTGCCTCCGAAAAATCCTGCAAATCTCTTGGGAAGGCAAGCGGACAAATGTCAGCATGCTGGAAGAAGCAAAGACCACCAGCATTAAAGGGATGGTCCTCCGCCACCAACTCCACTGGACGGCCACGTTGTCTGGATGCCCGACCACCATTTCCCAAAGCAGTTGGTCTACTCTGAACTCAAGAATGGAAAACGGAATGTTGGTGGACAGGAAAAGAGATTTAAAGATGGTGTCAAAGCCAATCTTAAAAACTCTGGCATAGACACCAAGAACTGGGAAGCCCTGGCCCTTGAGTGCTCCAGCTGGAGGTCAGCTGTGACCAGCAGTGCTGTAGAATTTGAAGAGGCACGAATGGAGGGCAAAAGAGAGAAATGTGCCAAGAGGAAGGCATGTCAAGCCAACCCTGACCAGGACTGCCTTCCACCTGGAAACCAATGCCCTCACTGCGGGAAAAGATGCAGATCAAGAATAGGGCTCCACAGTCACCTACGGACCCACCGTCAGTACACCGATCTTGGAAGAAAATCCTACTCAGACAATGAGGGATCGCCTAAGTAAGGAATGTTTCAGAGAGACCGTAACTTGTATCATGAGGAAAATGTGCTACTTAAATCTTCTATCACTTTCATCTGCAAAACAGCACTCCTTCCTATGTTACAAATGATAATTAAATATTTATTAGATATTGTCTGGCACTTAGGGCGGGGATGCTGGTTTTGACAGCCAAAAATGATTGGTGTTGTTGCTGTCATTGTTTTACTTCGTATTTCATCTCAAGGACTCAGAGAACACATTGTTTTCCTGTGTTCCAACTTAAAAAATTGTATCAGCTGCATTTGGCTCAAAGATAGGCTAACCAGCAAACTTCCTTACAGGAATGTATAAATATTGTAATTAATTCCACAGTCAAGTCTTTCCAAATGGAAGCACATTAAATTGACCGTGTGTAATGCAATGGAGTATGCCTTTGGCATAATTTACTGCAAACCTGTCTAAGCTATTGTTACACATTATGGCAGTTCTGTTTAATAAGACTGCGTGTCCTACCTCATACTGAAAAGTCGAACATGATACAAGAAGGGGAGAGAAAAGAGGCATTACTAATCCTTCCATTAAAAACAATCAGTGACAGATCCATCTCATGTTCCTAACCCACCATCCAAACTCTCCAGGTACAATTGCCACAATACAAAACGATGCTCAAGTACAAGTCAATCCTAGTTGTTCAATTTTTAACAAGGTTTGCCCATTAGGAACAGCTGTTCATGTACAGAGCAAATTTTGAAGAAGAAGAAAAAATCCCACTGAGCTTTCATAATCCTCCACTTCAGCCAAAAAGGAAGTATCAGATTGTTTTGCATGTATTACTGGCTTATGACAAGCTAGCCAATTTTGCACTACAGTGAAGCCGGATAGCACATTTAGTATGGGTTGATACTGTGCAGCCTTGTCGAAGTCGAGATTTACAGCAGCCAATTCACCAGCATATTAATCAGCAGCATGAAAAAGACAAATGTGAGTCATATAATTATATAACAACGGGAACAAGCAAACAAGGAAAATTGTACTTTATGCTACAGTATAGATCGACAGATGACAGGCAGGCAGACTGCCTTGAAAATGGCTAGTCCAAAACCCTTCCTTTCAAAGAGCAGTGAACCTTTTACAGGCTAGCAACAAAACATGCAACAGTCGGGGGCACTATAACTATGTGCTTTTCTTGGAATTATTTTGAGTAAAATGGCATAATGTGATTTTAAATTGATGACTAAATCTCTGATCTTTATTGTTTTGGAGATGATGGTGATGATTTAGCATTTAAAAACTAAACACTACACTCAAACAATAAGGCAACTCTGTTCATAGTATTTGAAACTATTTCCTTCACAGGTGCGTCTGGTGGGGTTGTCAGGATGGGAGCCCTGACAACTCAGCAGCTCCCTGTGAAGCTTTTGCTCGGTTCTTTGCAGACAAAGTCGCTATGATCCGTTCTGGTCTGGACACCATGTTAATGGCAGTCTCTGAAGATGTAACACGAGCACCTGTTTGTCCAGTTTTGATGGGTTCATTTCAATTGGTGAAAACCGAGGATGTGGACAAGATACTTGGAGGAATGAGGCCAACCACATGCATCCTAGACCCCTGCCCATCCTGGCTTTTGAAGGAAGCCAGAGGGGGGTTGGCCAAGTGGGTAAAAGTGGTGGTTAATGCCTCCCTTCGGGAAGGCAATATTCCAGCGAGCTTAAAACAAGCTATAATAAAACCGCTGTTGAAAAAACCATCACTGGACCCCACTCAATTCGACAACTATCGGCCAGTTTCCAATCTCCCCTTTTTGGGCAAAGTCTTGGAACGTGTGGTTGCTTCACAACTCCAGGTATTCTTGGAAGACATGGATTATCTGGATTCGGCACAGTCTGGTTTTAGACTGGGACATGGAACCGAGACAGTCTTGATCGCCTTAGTGGATGATCTATGCAGGAGCTGGAAAGGGGGAGTGTGTCCCTGTTGGTTCTGCTGGACCTTTCAGTGGCCTTCGATACCATCGACCACGGTATCCTTCTGGGACGCCTCATGGGAATGGGCCTTGGAGGTACTGTTTTGCAGTGGCTCCGGTCCTTCCTAGAGGGCTGATCTCAGAAGGTGTTATTGAGAGACACCTGTTCAACCCCACAACCATTGTCTTGTGGGGTTCCTCAGGGTTCAATACTGTCTCCCATGTTGTTTAACATCTACATGAAGCCGCTGGGGGAGATCATCCAGAGTTCTGAGGTACAATGTCATCTTTACACGGATGATGTCCAACTCTGTCACTCCTTCCCACTGTGGCAGCAAGCGGAAGAAAATGTATTTAAAAAGAATATAGAAAAGCATATCTTGGAATACCTTGAGAGAGAGCTCTGCGGCAGGGAGGTTGGGTAGAGAGAGCGAAGAGTTCCATAGATGAAAGTAAATGATTGACTTAACCAGCTTCATGGGTTAGGCTCAAGAAAGTTAAATATTAACGGGAACATGACATTTGGGAAACAATAATAAAGTGAGATGTTTATCATCAAGGGAATGTTTCTGGCAACCAGACAAGGACGCTTGTGTAGATAATTGATCTGAGGCTGGAAAAGGTCAGAGTAACATCTGGTGGTTCAGTGAGGTAAATAGCAGGTAACTTCAGATATATTACGAATATGGGAATAATTAAGATTTGAAACAATTATAAGTACGTCAATATAATATGTATGGGAAAAGGTAATGCGAAATACCTCTGTTAATGTTTATATCTGTGTAAATGTCATGGCAATTGTGCGCATGTCTGAACTAGTGAATTTTGCTATAAATATTGTAAGCTGAGTGACTTCTAGTACGCTTCAGATCACACTTCTGAGCGTCCTATCATGATAGTAAATATGCCTGGAATCAAATTTGCAGTCTCCGTCTCCTTCCTGCCTGATTGTGCTCTACATGATCCCGGGTAGCAAATCTGCCGCGACAAATGGGGGCTCGTCCTGGGATCGGAGCCAACAAGAGGAATAGAGACGAAACCTTTTGAGGGTTTGATTGCCCCACTCAGCGGGTCGGGTAAGACGATGATCAGAAGGGGCGATACGGGTACCCATTGAGAGAAAACGACCCGGCTGATCTTCGCCTTCCCTGCCTCCAGACTGGGGTACATTGAGAATTAATAGCTTTGATTCCATGGCACAGGTAAAGGAAAAGGCTAGCCTTAAAGGGAAAAAGGTACAGGAGAAGTACCTGGGGAATATTTCACTGTGAGATTACTGCAGAAATCAAGTGAAAAACCCCGAGTGACGTTTTTCGCCGCAGAAAATCGCACTCACAGGTTGGAGGAATACCCTTTCAGGGGGAAAGTGATAAGTCTGTTTTATGTTTTGTGGTTGTCTTGGTTAATGGTGTTTGTGTTCATGTTTTACCCCTTCTTGCACACATTTGTGTATCAATGCCTGTTTTTGTTGTGGAGATGTGTATAATGAAAAGAGACAAATGGTTTCAGGCTTCCGGGAAAAAGCCAAGATGGAAAAGAAAAAGAAAAATGAAAAATGAGAAAAATGAGAGAAAAAAGGAAACGCTACGTACAATGTGATGAAATGGTGCCTGTCTTTTGGGACAAGGAAAAATGTTCGTTTACATTTTCTGGACAACTTGAATGTATGTGGATGGCTAGCCAAAAAGGAATGTGTGGAAACTGTTTGTGTTGGGAAAAAAAAATATAATCTTTACAGGTTTCAAATAAAAAGAAAAAGAGGATAAATTCAGGAAAAATACACATGATGATGGAAAATGCCAAGTCTATATGTTTTCATGTGGGTAAGCAAAACCAAGAAGAAAATTAAAAGGTATGTGAAGAAGGTATGTGTAGGGAAAGCAGGGAAAAGCAAGTCAGAATAAGAGAATAGGGTTAATACGGGAGAAAAACCAAGATGTGTAAGTGCCTAGGACAAGGTAGAATTGAAAGGAGAAATGTAGCCAGAGAATATAGAGAAAGTGCACCTGCTACTAAGGAGGCTGTTCAGGTCCTGAACCGGTGTTTGGCTGCTATAACGGTCTGGATGAGGGTGAACAAATTGAAATTGAATCCAGACAAGACAGAGATCACAAGGCCGAACAGGGCATAGGGTCACAACCTGTGTTGGATGGGGTTACACTCCCCCTGAAGACACAGGTTCACAGCTTGGGTGTGATCTTGGACTCATCGCTGAGCCTGGAACCCCAGGTTTCAGCGGTGACCTGGGGAGCATTCGCACAGTTAAAACTTGTACGCCAGCTGCGCCTGTACCTTGGGGAGTCTGACTTGGCCATGGTAGTCCATGCTCTGGTTACATCCCATATAGATTACTACAACACTCTCTACGTGGGGTTGCCTTTGAAGACTGCTCGGAAGCGTCAAATGGTCCAATGTTCGGCAGCCAGGATACTAACAGGAGCGGCACCAGGGAGCATACAACTCCTCTGTTGTGCCAGCTCTACTGGCTACCAGTCTGCTACCGGGCACAATTCAAAGTGCTGGCATTAGTCTATAAAGCCCTAAACGGTTCTGGCCCAACTTACCTGTCCAAATGCATCTCCTCCTATGAACCAGCTAGAACATTAAGATCATCTGGGGAGGCCCTGCTTTCAGTCCTGCCTGCAACACAGGCGCTATGAAATGGCTTGACAATGTGACTGGAAAATGAGTCTAGTAAGGAGACGCTGATTTATATTTTTACTGGGTTTTGTATGGTTTTATATTATATGCTAAATGTTTTTAAACTGTATTTTTATGTCCGATGGGGCATTGAATTGCTGCCAACTGTAAGCTTCCTTGAGTTGCCTTCGGACTGAGAAAGGCAGGATATAAATACCATAAATAAATAAATAAAGTAAGTAAATACAGGATGAGGCAGCATAACTCCTTTTTTCAAAACTTAATAAAACCCATTGTATGAATCAGGATTTTTTTTAATAATGTAGGCGCATACCTAAAGTTTTGTTTTACATAGTTTTGAAGATCAAATTAGGTAGGTGATGTCCCCCATTCTCCATACACTAAGTAAACTGATTTCTGGCTTTTGTCATGACTCTTGCCAACATAGCAGGCATTATGTTGGCAATTTCTTCCTGGATATTGGTCTTCAAATCTTGTAGGGTCCTTGGACGGTTCACATAAACATGGGATTTCAAAAAACTCCATAGAAAAAAATCACAAAGGGCCAAATCTGGAGAATGGGCCGGCCACTCCAAATCCACTCGAAAAGTAGGCCTCAGTGGCAAAAGCACGCTCCTCACTGTTCCAATGCATGATGGTGACTGAACTGTGTCAGGACAAAACTTTATACTCCCGCCTCTCAAATGAGACCAGTAGCGCTCCGCTACGTCTTCAACCGACTGAATGGTACGCATTTTAAAAAAAGAAGTTATGCTGCCTCACCCTGTATCTTTAGGTGAATTCCACTGAAACACAGATAAAGACCTCAACTAAATAACAAATTCCAGAATCCAATGCATGGAGCCATAGAAATTAAAGTGTAGTATAGTAGCTGTGTAGTATAGTCTTTCCAAACCTAATGATAAAATCCCTTGCTCCTCAGAGGCACATAAGGCTTAGACTGCATTTGAACTAGCCTGTCAGAAAAAGCAAAGCTCTTTTGATCACTCCCCAAGTAAGTAACTTTACTTGCAAACCTAAGAAAGAAAGCTTGTCTTGGTCTTCATCACTCTTTACAACATGGACCCTATCTCTTCCACGGTGTTTATTCAGTAGCTTCTACACACTGAATTCGCAGCCCAGTCATCTCTGTAACATCACCATCATCTTCCAATAGAACATAATCTGGAGCAAGTCCGGGCAGCATCTGCTATCCCTGAGTAACCTTGCACATGAGCATAATATGTGAATATTCAAATTAAAAAGGAGGGGAGCATATGCCAATGGCTCTGAGATGAGAGGGAATCCTTGAGAGCTGGGTTTTCATTCATCACACTTCCCTGTGGACAGAAATCCTATTTCTGTTCCCACTGATCATTTAGGGCATTCCTTTTCCTGCAGCAGTCAGCCATGGATGCTCATAAATAGGTCATGGTGATAGTTCCTCAAACATCTAGTATTCATGAGTATACTTGTTAAGTGTACATAAGTAAGGAAAAGTTGGTCACTAACCATGTTGGTTGTAAGGATACTGAGAGTTCAAGCTCCAAAACGTAACACAAGCAAGCTCAGGTATGACCCAAGGCTCTATTCTAGGGCTTTCCCAAGCTGCATGGCAAGCAAGGGGGAGAGAAAAAGAGAAACAGCTATAGCTGCCTCAGCACCTTTCCTCTATTTCAAATGTCACTAACATAGCCTTCCAGAGAGAGAGAAAAATAGGGAGAATTGAGAGTCAGCATGGTGTAGAGCAGTGGTTCTCAACTTGTGGGTCCCCAGATGTTTTGGCCTTCAACTCCCAGAAATCCTAACAGCTGGTAAACTGGTTGGGATTTCTGGGAGTTGGAGGCCAAAACACCTGAGGACCCACAGGTTGAGAACCACTGGTGTAGAGGCTTGAACATTAGACTCTCTGTGGAAACCATGGCCAAGTGGAAACCCACTGAGTGACTTTGGGCAACTCACACTTTCAATCTCAGGGGCAAACTCCCTCTGAAGAAATATCACCAAGAAAACCCCATGTTATTGTCACCTTAGGGTCTCTATAAGTCAGAAGCAATTGGAAGGCACACATCAAGCCAGACTCAATTGCCTCCTCCACTGCAATTTCCCTTTTCTTATGTTTTATTTGTATTGTAGATCCCGGGAGTCTTTTTTAGCTGATATAAGTACTCTAAATAGATAGATAAATAAATAAATAAATAAATAAATAAACATGATGGACCATCTGATATTCCTTCTCCTTCATTTTCATAAGGTCACACATCACAAATTACACAAGTAAATATAAACTGTTACATAAATCACAAAAAAGAATGAATTTCTCCGTTCTTAAGCTATCTTCAACTCATATGGGCTTGATTTTGGCAGTGGTGATGTTGTTGTTTGTTTGTTTTTAGTTCAGCCACAGGGCCTGATAGCTCCCATCACACTCTGGAAAAGTACTTCTGGGGCAGCTCATTGGCCAAACTGGAAAAATACCCTGCTGCTGCTGAAAAATTGCCGTCGGCAGACAATGGGAGGCTCCCCCGTCTTTCCATAGGGAAAGATTGGTTGAGCTGGTTTAAACAGGCTCCCCCACCGGGGGATGAGGTAGGGGGAAAGTCAGAACAGTGTGGGGTGACAGGTCCCCTTGTCCCCTGGGTGGATGGCACCAGGAGACAGCGATACTGACCAATTCTGTCAGCGAGTATGACAAAGTCCTTAGATATTGCAAAAATGAAATTACAGGTTGAGTATCCCTTACCTGAAATACTTGGGATCAGAGGTGTTTCATATTTTGTATTTTATTTTATTTTTGGTTTTTGCATATATTTTGTGTATTTGCATATATACGTACATAATGAAATATCTTGGAAAGGGGACCCAAGTCTAGACATGGAATTCATTTATGTTTCATATACACCTGATATACACAGCTTAAAGAATATATATATYTATARACCTGATATARARATCTTWAAGKATATYTYTATATACASSTGTATATATARARAMTCTTWAAGAWGTYTATATCAGGTYTATARATATATATATTCTTTAAGCTGTGTATATCAGGTGTATATGAAACATAAATGAATTCCATGTCTAGACTTGGGTCCCCTTTCCAAGATATTTCATTATGTACGTATATGCAAATACACAAAATATATGCAAAAACCAAAAATAAAAATACAAAATACGAAACACCTCTGATTCCAAGTATTTCAGGTAAGGGATACTCAACCTGTAATATATATATATATATATATATATATATATATATATATAATAATAATAACTTCATATATAAAACAAAGTTATACACCGCCCTGACTCGCCTTTGGGCTGAAAAGATCAGGATAAAAGGGTGGTAAATAAATAGTTAAATATACCCTGAACCATCGGAAATCAACAATGTTACTATCTCAGCTGCCCAGGTGAACAATTTTGAATTTCGGAGCATTTCAGCATAAGGGGTACTCACTCAATCAGTAATTATAAATAACGCATTACTTCAAGCTCTAATGACAATAATAGAAATGAGCTTACATTCAGTCCTCACAAGCAATACACAAGTGAGATGCTTGATTCAAAGCCATTATGGCACCTGCTTCTTTTACTAGGCGTGATCCAGGAAGCTGGATAGAGATTCACACACCTCGCTCAGCATCCACTTTAGCCTCAAGAGTGGCTGCAATCAAAACTGTGATTCTATTCTTCACGCTCCTGGGTTTGGTTCTGCTTATTTTTATACCAATACATTATATTTTAAATATGTGCATTTAATCAGAATCTGGTGATGAAGAGTTTCATTGAGAATCAGGGTCACAGCAAAACGTTCCTTTTCTGATAATCTCCTAATCTTTATTAGCACAATATTTAACCCTTGTCACACACCCATGGGAGAGCAGTGGCTTAGAAACTAGGTCAGCTTCAAGCAAGCTCTTTTCTCCCATTCCATATGTGCTTTGAATTAAATTAGATATTTTCTCAACCCAAAAGTTATATGATTCAAACTGCCTCACTTTCTTTGATTATTTAGGTCTGTCACTCATGTAGTACGAAGCCATTCAAACACTACTTCGGAATTCACCCCCAGGTGACCTTCAGATGTGTTGGACTATAAATCATATCATCTCCAGATAAAACCTTACACAACAGAGGGCATACAAGTTCCCATAATCCAGGATTTCTCTTTTTCTGCCAAGTATTCTTTTCTCAAGAATTGCCTTGCAATCATGTTTTTCTACTCCCCACATCATTTGGTTACTCTATACCAGTGTTTCTCAACCTGGGGGTCGGGAACCCTGGGGGGGTCACCAGGGGGGTCACCAAAGACCATCAGAAAACTCAGTATTTTCTATTGATCATGCAGGTTTTGTGTGGGAAATCTGCCCCAATTCTATTGTTGGTGGGGTTCAAAATTGTTTTTTATTATAGGTGAACTATAAATCCCAGCAACTACAACCCCCAAATGTCAAGGTCTATTTTCCCCAAACTCCCAAAAGTGTTCATGATTGAGCATGTTAAGTATTCATGCCAAGTTTGACATCAAGATCCATCATTGTTTGAGTTTACAGTGTTCTTTGGATGTAGGTGAACTACAACTCCAAAACTCAAGGCAAAACCCACCTAACTCTTCTAGTATTTTCTGCTGGTCATGGAAGTTCTGTGTGCCAAGTTTGGTTCAGTTCCATCACTGGTGGAGTTCAGAATGCTCTTTGATTGTAAGATAACTATAAATTCCAGCAACTACAACTCCAAAGTGACAAACTCCCCCCAACCCCACTAGTATTCAAATTTCAGTGTATTGGGTATTTGTGCCAAATTTGGTCCAGTGAATGAAAATACACCCTGAATAACAGCTATTTACATTACAATTCATAACAGTAGCAAAATTACAGTTATGAAGAAGCAACAAAAATAATGTTATGGTTGGGGGTCTCCACAACATGAGGAACTGTTTTAAGGGGTCACAGCATTACCAAGGTTGAGAACCACTGCTCTATACCATTATAAATGTAACCACTAAGTGAACCAAAATAATGGCATGGTTTGGGCATTGGGCTATGCCACTGGAGACCAGGATTTGAATCCCTACTAAAACATGGAAACCCACTGGGTGACCATGAGCAAGTCACACACTCTCAGCCTCAGATGAAGGCAAAGGCATCCTGCTCTGAAAAAAAATCTTGCCAAGAAAACCTTGCGATATATTCACTTTAGGGTCGCCATAGCTCAGAAACAACTTGAAAGTGCAAAAAAGAAATGTGTGTTGTACAAAAGAGAAGCTGTTTGGAAGTGCGTGGAAAGACAGACATAAAATAGGTAAAGTAGGCCACTTTCCGAAAATTGTTGTGGTGGACTCCTCTTTTTTTATATAATTGAATGTTTGGGTTTATATGGTATCTTTTAAAGAATGGGACTCAAAACTGTTGGCATAATGAATAATGAAGTCAAATGAGTGAAAAAACAATATACAGCTAAAACACAACTCAAAGTGTATTGGTAATAGAAGGAACAACCAGTTAAAAGCTACCTTGAAAATAAGGGAGTTCCAACTGCCAGACATTTGCCTGATTAATAGTGCCTTGGAATGCTGGCAGAAGGACATGGCTCTTAATGAGACATGCCACATTATCACAGGATGTCTACATCCCACACCACTGGATAAATTATACCGTTTAGCCGGTATTGCACCACCTGACATCCATTGGTAAGTAGCAGCCTGTAATGAAAGGACCAAAGTATTGACATATCCGGCCCATCCTCTGTTCGAATATCAGCCAGCAAGCCAATGCCTTAAATCAAGAAATAGCTTCCTAAGATCTACTGAGATACTCACAAGAACACCTCAGCAAGCAGAACACCCAAAGTAGCAGGTTAAATCCCAGAACCTCATTCAGTGACTGATACCAGATAACAACCCCCCCCCCCCCGCCCCCCGGGCACACAGAAGACTGGGTGACTTGGAAGTTGCTGAACAGACGGTGCTCTGACACCACGAGATGTAGAGCTAACTTAAGAAATGGGGCTACAAAGTGGAGTACACCACATGCGAGTGTGGAGAAGAACAAACTACAGACAAATTGCTCCAATGAAATCTGAACCCTGCCATATGCACAATGGTGGCACTCAAAGTAGCCAGCTTCTGGTGAAAGGAAATGTAGTATAATGCCAAGTTTCTAGCTTTGTTTGTTGTTGTTTTCTATACACTAAAACCATATTCTCAATTTGGTTCTGACATTGAGGACCAGCTTAGCCTTCTGTAGTCAAATGTCCCCAAGACTGACAGTAAACAGTACGAAGGTCCTCCATCCATCCATGGCAAATCTGCCTCCAAGAGATATGCCTCCTTTATAGATCTGAAAGCCTTTATGGTTTTCAGATTATTCTACAATGTCAGAAATTTAGTAAATATTGGTAATGACCAATCAATCAATTTAGTTTTGCACATAAATCAGGGTGGGTCAGCTTCAGACTACTTCATTCTCCCTCCCACCCCTCCTTATCCCTGCTAGTGACACAATGGAAGCTCCTACTTTCATTTTAAACAGTTTATCCAATGTGGTCTGATCAAATGAAACAAACTGTATTTAGCTTAAATACTTATGGGAATAAGCTATAACCAATCTTGGTTTCTGATCCTGGATTTCACTTCCTAGGTTGGATAACACAAGTCTCAAGCTCATCCAGACTCGTTTATGTAGTTCTAACTATGTTTAGCACAGAAGTGGAAAAAATCCCAGCATATGGGCAAGATTGAACCAACCAGGCCAGCCAATGAGTAAGAGGGGCCTCGAAGCTATGAATCATAGAATCATAGAATTGGAAGAGACCACATGGGGAATCAATTCCAACCCCCTGCTATGTAGGAAAAGCATAGTCAGGAGTATCCATGGAGGACTGTCCAGGGAGGAGAAAAAAATGTGTTTTCACTTAGTTGGCATCAAGGTACTAGTCAAGTTCCAAAGTTGGTGCTACATGGGAAAGTAATGGAGGAGTGAATCTGGCAACCCCTTCCGCATTTCCTTTAACTTTTCTCTCCAGCTGAAGGGCATGACATAGATTCTAGAAACATACATACATACAATGTATTGTCGAAAGCTTCGATGGCTGGAATCACTGAGTTGTTGTAGGTTTTTCAGTCATGTTCTAGAAGCATTCTCTCCTGACATTTCACCTGCATCTATGGCAGACATCCTCAGAGGTTGTGATAAACCCAATTTCCCCAGTTTCCAACAGACCTCATAACCTCTGATGATGCCTGTCATAGATGCAGGAGAAACATCAGGAGAGAATGCTTCTAGAACATGGTCATACAGCCCAAAAAACCCACAACAACCCATACACACACACACACACAAGCCTTTCTGGGAACATCTGGAAAGATTTCTAGATGTACACTCAATTTGTGAAAGGCTCTAGTCAGGTATGTTTCTTCTCTGTTTCAAGTCCCTACATCACAGCAACATAATATCAATAACCTGCAGTGAATGCATGTTCCTCTTGCATCATGTAATCCCTAAACCACTGTAGCACAACAAATTTAGATCACTATAAAAACATGTGGTTGACACCCATTACATCTTGGCACATATTCAACACTGGAACTCTGTGCACTTAGGCTCTGTTAAAGAATGAGCAGTGGCCCATTGTAGACTGCATAGACCAGAGGATCCTCAAACTTTTTAAACAGAGGGCCAGGCCACAGTCCATCAAACTGTTGGAGGGTCGGATTATAATTTGAAAAAAAAAATGAATCAATTTCTATGCACACTACACATATCTTATTTGTAGTGCAAAAAACACTTAAAACAATATAATAATTGAAATGAAGAACAATTTTAACCAATATAAATTTATTAGTATTTCAATGGGAAGTGTGGGTCTGCTTTTGGCTGATGATATAGGATTGTTGTTGTTGTTGTATGCTTTCAAGTCATTTCAGACAGATTGACCCTGAGCGAGGGCTGGGTAAATGACCTTGGAGGGCCGTATTCGGCCCTCGGGTCTTAGTTTGAGGACCCCTGGCATAGACTCTGCATCAGAATGTGTTCTACATGCAAGCTTCTGCTTCCATCCCTGTTGGAGGAATTTGGCTATGACATCATGCTTCATGTCCAATGTAGCTTACACTTGTACATGTCACTAACAGAAAGTCAGTCAAACCCTGAAAAGCAGACACTCAAAATTTTCCACTCATTGTTCAGAGCATGTCCTTGTCCCCTGCAGTAGAACTCTTACAGGAGTTTGGAGCTTCTGCTTTAGGAAGTTTGGGAAATATCCCAGAATCCCCTGGGATTATTCATTCCTAAAAGAAGACAAGGCAAAATCTTTTTCTAGATGAGCTACTTCAACAAACCTAGAAGCAGCAAAATACATCTGGGATTAAAGAGCCATCAGGACAAATATCAATATCGAACTCCTTGCCACAAAGCAGGAGCTCTGGAGACCAGTTTCAAACAGATCAAACCCTAAGTGTAAGCGAGACCACAATCTACATTCAGTAGCGAAGAGAGGCCAAACCACCAAATAGCTATGAGAGATGAGGTTTCTCCATTTGGAATAATCAGGTGTTGAAAATCAATGTTAATAGTTCTCACATGAAATACCATTACAACAAAATAACCCTCCAGATAAGTCATGGGAGAGTCGTCTTTCTTCTCGTTCATCTTCTGAAACAATGTCTAGGTTCCTGCATCTTGGGCAACTAGAATTAATGAGAACTCCATCTCACTATGAATTAACTGGGCTAAACTAAACCTTTTATCAAAGGGAGAGAAACTCTCTCGGCATCTGTAAAACCAATGTGCACAATCTTCCTATCCTTTAAAAAAAATTGCCTACATGTTTATAAGGCTCTTTCGTGTTGTACACATTTTCCTATTGTATGGAATTTTTTATGTGATTGACCAAATTTTCCCCATTAACTAAAGTAGGGAAAGGAGGACATTATCCTAATCCAGCATATGCTCAAGGGCTACATGCCTAATGGGTAGAGCTAACATCATTTTTAAATGAAAGAAGCCATAAAAATACACTATGTTTTAATGTATGTTTTTAAATGTCCTTATTACCAAATAAAATCCCTCCACTCAAAGTTGAGGCACAACATAGTTAATATACATAGAGAAAACACAGGAACATAAAATACACACATTAAAAACAAGGAACAACGATTAAAATAAAAATATTAAGGAAATGTAAATATAAAATTCATGGTTTAAAATGGATTAGATAAGCCTGCTGAGAGAGACAGATCTTTAATTGTTTATTAAATTCTGACAACTTGTAAAGTTGTCAAACTTCTTCCAGCAATACATTTAGCAGTCCACGAGTGGCTGATGTAAAGGTCCTCTGGGAGACAGTTGCCAATTGGGTTCTGGCTGGTTGAAGTAAATGTCCCTTAGAGAGCCTAAGTATATATGGTGGATTATATGGGAGAAGACATTCCTGTAGGTAACCTGGACCCAAATCATGTAGGGCTTTAAAAGTCCAATTGGCAGCAGCGAAGTGATTGTAGTATATGGGTGATATGCTCACTTCTAGATGTACCCATAACCAATTTGGCTACCATATTTTGAACTAACTGAAGTTTCCAAACTTGGTACAAATGTAACCCAATATACAGCACATTGCAGAGTCTAACCTTGAGTTTACCAGTGCATACACTACCATCTTTTAAAGGTAAAGGTTTCCCCTTGACATTGAGTCTAGTCATGACCAACTCTGAAGGGTGGTGCTCATCTGCATTTCTAAGCCAAAAAAGCTGGTGTTGTCCATAGATGCTTCCAACGTCATGTGGCCAGCATTACTACATGGACTGCATGTTTAGGTCTTTCAATTCCAATTCTAGAAAGCAGCACATATCAGCCAAAGCTGATAATAATAAACACTCCTGTCCGTCGCATCTACCTGGAGTAACATTTGGAGAGACAGATCTAGAAGCACTCCCAAGTTGTGAACACATGCTTTCAGGGGGAATTGATGGTTTAACCACCTTGAGTCTACACTATCCATATAATACAGTGCAGATCAATGGGATCAACTTACACAAAAAGCTCTTGTATTTTATTTATCCCATATTGTTTCCTTTACTGCTGATCACTGACTGAAATAGACACACAAATATAGAGAGTCCATCTCAACATTAAGAATGATTTCTCTCTTGGAAGGTGGTGGACTCTCCTTATTTCAAATTTTAAGTGGGTGGCCAGAAGTCCTTTAATATGAATGGGAAGGGGGTGAAGTAGAACTGTCCATGTGGTACCTTCCAACTGGTTTTATGATAGCCATATTTAAATACCTGAAGGGATGTCTTGTGGAAGGCAGAAAAAAACATTTTGAAGCTAAATGTAGTCACAAGCCTAATGAATCCTGTATGGAACCCACTTTGTTTCATGGAAAGAACCAAAGAAAATGGAATAGGAGGGCCCATGAATGTTGCATAGTTTTTCAGCCTGTAGGAAATAATTATTCACTAGCAGCATAAAAAACAATTGGTTTAAAATCCTCCAATGATTTTGGCAGATCAAGGACAGCACAACATTGTTTTGATGCCATTATTTTATGGGAAGCTGGGGACAAATTTTAAAAAGAGAGAATGTGAAAGGAAAAAAATGCAAGAGAAGGTTATTGTGTTCTGTGGTCACCGTAAAGAAGAAGCGAATAAAGCCTGCCTAAAGATAGCATCAGTAGTACAGCATAATAATGTTACCAAATTTAAATTAACTTACAAGGGTATGTGAAAACTGTAGCCTTTGGAGGCCTGTTAGCAAAAGTTATTATATTGGCTGACTATGAAAAGGTTTAAATTGTTTACGCCTCTGGCAACATGTTGGTATTTGCATGGGAGATAAAGGAAGGAGGTATATGTTCAATTAAAAGTACACATCAAAAGCAGCAAGAAAATTACAGAAACTTTAGAAACAAAGGCCTACTATGTGTTTGTGCTAAAAGTGTCATAATATCCCATGAGAGTGACCACAGATGGTTCAAATTTAAATATGGCTTTCCAGGTCACTGACAATATTTGCATCTGGTAACTACAAAGACAGGTCAACCTCGAGTAAGCTCCTACAGGAAATGCTCACTCGATATTTTGGACTATAATTCCCAGGATTCCTGACTCTTAGCCCTGATGTTCAAGACAACAGTGAAGAAGGCAATTGTTTTCTATTAGAGTTTTATATCGCTCTATACTATGAAATACTGATAATTCTAAAGTAGTCCAGAATCAGTTAAGGCTTTGTGAAGAAAATATCAAAATTCAATTCTAGAAACTTTATGGAAAGTTACTATTTAATTATGAGCAATAGAGTGAAATCAAATAACAATGTATCAAGTAGAAATGGACACAGCGGAAACTCTGGCACCATATTGGGAGGAAAGTAGGCTATGAATCAACATCTGGTTGTAGATAATCTTGCAAACTGACAATGAAGCAAACAGATTATTTTAGCGTTGTTGTGATAGCAATACCTACATACTTCTACTATTGGCTATGCTGACAGGGGCTAATAGGAACTCTACAGTTCCTATTAGCTAATAGGCTAATAGGAGCATCTACAGAATCAAATTTGTCTTCATCTACATGGGTAGATTTCTAAGACTATTTAATTTCGGTGGCATTTTAGTTGAGCCTTTGACATGTTTTTAATTTGCTGCTGCTGAGTAGACCCACTGAACGAACTACTGAAGGGTCAGGAAACACATAGGGAATGGATTCAATGGCTCTAGTCCAGTTCAGGCTAACAACAGAATTTAAGATACATGCTTTATAGGCATGAAAAATATTCACTGTTATACATATCTTGCCTGAAAATAACAATTTCCCGATTTTCTGGAAGAATAATACAGTGGAAATTTGTGAGTTTTCTATGTAGTATTTCCATGTCCCACAATGTTTCAGAAGATTATGTGCAAAGATACTCTTAATTTTTGCATGGAAATTGTGGGGATTTGTGCAAAAGCCAGTGTTTCTATAAATTCATATGTTTGGTGTTTTCTATGCAATAACAGAAATCTTGCACAAACACCTGTCAGGAAACTGTGAAAAAATGAAATGCACAAATATAACACAAAAAATTCACATGTATTTCTGTACATAATAATTTCCTGAAACATTAGAATGTAGATGAGAATTGTACCGAAATATTTGTTTTCTCTGTGGTGTAGAAAAATGTGTAAATTACTTGTCTTCACTTGTGATGATGAAATAATTGAATGTTAACATCCTAAGTTTTTATGAGCCCACTAGCCATCCCCTGTCATGCGTTGCTGTGGCCCAGTCTGTGTATATGTGTTGTGTGTGTGTATATATGTGTATTTGTGTGTTTGTGTGTATATATATGTGTGTGTGTGTGTGTGTGTGGTTTTGTGAATGCATTGTAATGTATTTTTTTTTTGGCTTTTTAAACCCCTTCCACTGTGTTTTTCAGTGTTTTTATGAGTGATGGTCACTCTTTGGCCTGATAGGTGTATTGTGTCCAAATTTGGTGTCAATTCGCCCAGTGATTTTTGCGTTATGTTAATCCCACAAACGAACATTATATTTTTATTCATATAGATTATGTTAATATTCTAGAGTTCATTATTGCTAGTTTTACTAATCTTCTGGTGCTTTATCTCTGCAGTGTCATGAGCCTTGTTGAACATAGTGGCATCCACATTTTTAAATAAATAATTAATATCAATCATCGTCATTTTGATATCTTATAATCACTGAGGCCGGAGCTAGTGAATTTCAATTGAAGTCAAAATGAAGCAGCATTAGCCTTGCAGGTGTCTGAAGCTGTTGGCTCCTGTCCTGCATCCTTTTGCATGTGCTCTGCTAAAGTGCGTGCATGTGCACAAAATGAGTTAAATATGGGAAATCAAGACTATCTAAATTAGAAACCGTTCTCTTTCTGTTCATAACCCTTTGGCTCAGACAGCTGCAGTGTCTTTAGGCCTTGCTGCATACCCATCTGCACGGGGAGACAACATATGTGGTATACCATAATTCTATCTTCCCATGGTTTTTATCTGAATTATATTTAATACTAATGATGTTTATTACTGTTTTAATATTTGTATATTTGTATGTATTAAATTGTATTGTAATGTTTTTAATGTTAGCTGCTTTGAGTCTCCTTATGGAGAGAGAAAGCAGGATAATAATGTTTGGCATAAGGCAAGAACTGGTTTTATGTGCAGACAACTATCACAGCCAGGTTTCCATGATAGGACTATAGGTTATAACTTCCTCAGCTAGACCACTACTCTGAGCTTCATGCATGGATTTTAGGAGTCAAACTACAAAAAGGTGATGTCCCCAAGCTATATCACAAATCCAGTATGCATAGAGACACATTCAAAATCATTCTCATATTAGTTGAATGCACAGTGATCCATGGCAGTGTCCGTGGGAACAATCTCTGACCCCTGCTATGAATTTACTCTATGCACAGATAAAAGGTGAAAAGAAGCTCTTATATATTCAACTGTAATGGGATGAGAATTATGCCCATTTAATTTCTTTCTTTGGCTGTCTGGTTATATAAATCATAAAATGGGTGAGTTGTCTTAAAAATTCTCCTGGACATCACTAGAAACACCTGGGGCTTTATAGAGGGATAAGGAAACAGTGGGATGATATAAGTGAGATATTTTGGCTGCAAACACATCTGTAGACAAAGAAGGGCAATAAAAAATGAATCAATATATTGTCAATCTCACACAGCACCCTAATGAACACAACAAATGAACTCACACAATTGTACTTTAAAGAACTATCAAGAAAATGGTCATCTGTGGGGAAAATTATTCTGAAAAATTACTTCATGCAAAACACCTGTTTTGTGGAAAACACATTTTTCTTCCAAAATAAATGGGAAAAAATGCATGAAAAAAATCTAATGTACAAAAACTTATTGAAAGGTGACTAAAATTTCTTCTAAACTTGCCAGGTGCAGGAAAACCTTTTAAAATTATGTTGTTGCATGCAATTATAAAGTAAGGAAAGGTTTACACCTCTACTCCATGTCTAATGAATGATTCAATCACTTTGAGTTGCTCATACGTTTTAAAGGTTCTTTCCATCATACCTAGCCATGGATCCCACTTAAGACATAAAGCACAGAGAGCAAGACCTTTACCACAAAAATATATTATCATCAAAGCTAAAGCTTATACACTTCCCTACTATAAATGAAATGTGCTTGTTGTTCATCCATCCTGACCATCCTACCCTATTTTGTCATTTCTGAAGGCGCTCCTATCCACAGTGACAAAGCCCAAGCTGCATTTAATTCCCATTACTATTAATGTGTAACAAGTTATCAGTGTGCATATATATAGGCTACTAAATATATCACAGCTGAATAAATTATATGAAATTTGTTTTAAGCTACCATTATGTGATTAAAACAATACTAAACAGGCTGGCAAGGAAGAGGAAACTAGCTGATTACTCTATACCTCCTGTCTAGAAAAGCACTAAAATGCATAAGTGCGAAGAAAATAATTATAGTTGTGTTCTCAAGAAAAATACTCAAAAATACCCTTGATTATCCTCAAATAATGTTTTACATCCTAGTATATACCTGCTTAAGTCATGATTGTCAGAGACACCAGCAGCAAGAACCAAGCTCAAAGCAAACAAGAATTCTTCACAGAATTAAAGCTAGCCTCCGCATTAACTTTTCTGGATTGTTCCAGTCTTGAGAGCAAGTATCCGCTTTTAACAAACTGCCCATTGAGTCTACACAGAGACATGCATGCATTAACAACATGGACAGTTTTAAGTTGCCGTTCCATAACAAACAAATAATAATAATAATAATAATAATAATAATAATCAGTTGATTCATTGGAACTTGTGCCACAAATACCGTCTGCCTGCGACAAAGAACTGGTGGGATCACAAGCCTGAAAAAGTTACAATGAACACGCCAAACTCCTCTGGGACTTCCGGATTCAGACAGACAGAGTTTTGGAGCATAATATTCCTGACCTCATGATCGTGTTCAAAAACAAAGTATGGATTGTTGATGTTGCAATCACAGGTAACAACGGGATTGAAGAGAAACAACTGGAAAAGTTGACATGGTATGAGGATTTAAAGATCAAACTGCAAAGACTCTGGCACAAGCCAGTAAAGGTGATCCCAGTGGTGATCGGCACACTGGGTGCAGTGCCTAAAGACCTTGGCCTGCACTTAAACACAATCAGCGCTGACAAAATTACCATCTGCCAGTGGCAGAAGGCCAGCTTACTGGGATCTACATGTATTATTCGCCAATACATCACACAGTCCTAGACACTTGAGAAGTGTCCGAAGTGTGATCCAATGCAACAGCCAGCAGAGTGATCTTGTCTGCTGTGGACTCATCTTGTTGTGTTTCAAATAAATAAATAAATAAATAAATAAATAAATAAATAAATAAATAAATAAATAAATAAATAAATAATAGTTTAAAGCATAGACCAGGGATCTGGTTGGTGCAGTATGTTGACATAACTGTACCAGTGAGTGCCAAAAGGAAACAGACAATGGGTTAACAGCAGTGAAGGAAGGTATTGGAACAGGTTGCTCACACTTAGCACATTCTGTCTGACAAGGAATTCTCTTTGGATTCTGGTGCAATTTGGGTGGAAAGTGCAATTTAGTGCACAGAATGCATGCCAGGATCAAACGGAAGCTGGCTGAAAATCCAAGTTTTTAAGTCTCATTTGAAAAGATACATGGGAAAAGCCAGGTATATTTCCTATCATAGGCCACTCCAGATGGTAGTAGTATCACCCAGGTCCAATTTTTACTTCTCCAGTTGCTAAAAATATCTGCAATGGCAGATGCCATCCAACAACACCTGGAAATCTGTCTCTTTCCCAGTCCTGTTTTAGAGTCCCTTTATTGCAGCATCTTTTTCTCCCTCCCCAGCAGCAGCATCCATCCATTTCTTTTTGGAAAGTTTCCTAGGCTCCTCCTCCAGAGAGGACCCTGCTGAAAACTTGCTTTCCCAAGAGCACTTGCATGAGGTGGATATTGAAAAGTCTCTGAGTTCCTCTTGGAGTATGATGGGAGTTGAAGTTTCTCTCTCTCTCTCTCTCTTTGTTTCTCAGCCAGTAAAAAGCCTGGTTGTGCCCATGCTCTGATTGGCTGAGGATGGACATAACTGGCGACTGCAATTCCCAGAACTCTCTCTCTTGCGGTTTGTTTTATTTTTCAAAATGTTATGGTTAAAATTTAAAATAATTCTTAAATATCAGTAGATTGGTGAATTGTTCTGAAACTTGGCATGCCTGCAGTTGTAAATGGGGTCTAAAACAGGTAGGTTTCATGCAGCTAGGTCTTAAAATGACTGAGGTTTGGGCCTTTAAAGATTCCTATTGATGGGCCAAATCTTTGCTGAATGAAAACAGCAACATCACTTCCAATTTGAGTAACTTCTCCGTAAACAGAATGAGGGGTTAGCTAAAAATGTACTCTGAAATGGCATGACTTTTGGGCAGATTGTACCCCTCTACAAAGTCAGCCAAAGTGGAATCATGACACTAAAACTATATAGTGTGAAAGGGCCTTGAGACAGACAGCACAATTTCTTTCTCTTTTAAAGAAACCACCAAGAGTTTTAATATTATTCTTAGATTATACTATATTCTATTGCACTTATTATTAACACACACCAAAATATGTATAAATAAAATCAACTAAAGCAATAATATTTTAAACTACAATTCATAAGTGTGTACACATTTTTTAAAACTTTTACTATTTTAAATAATAATAAATGCAATACACTAACCCCCATACTTAAAGTGAGATATCTTTATTTGCCTAGCAAATGGCACTCCTAGGAGAAGGAGCAAAAAGGTGAAAATGACTGGCAATGCTCCATAGCAAAACCAGATACCAGGCAAAAGCAGGATGGTATACATAAATCAAAATGGGCTTTTGGTGTCTTGATCCTATTAGCTAGTTCTGCCTATAACTGATTTGTTAAATCAATAGATGAATGGTAAAACAATTAATTGATTTAATCAATCTATTCTAATTGAAAATAACAAAAGGATTAAGACCTGGGTATCCAACTCAGCTTTGACCCATATGTATGACCATTTTTTCAATAGATACTCTTTAGATATTTTGCTATTAACCTTCGAAAAGTGTATTAAATCAATACCGTGGGTGCTTCCTCTGCACAATTTTCCTTCTGGTTGGGAGATGCTGGAAGATCAGTGACAGCTTTCACAGCTTTCTTTTTTGCTTTTTCCGTTTGAATGTTAGTAAAATAGTTGACAGCAGCAAATTCGATGAGCGCAGAGAATACGAAGGCAAAGCACACAGCGATGAACCAGTCCATGGCAGTGGCATAGGAAACTTTGGGCAAGGAATGCCTGGCGCTGATGCTCAGTGTTGTCATGGTCAAGACGGTGGTGATTCCTTGAAAACAGAAAAAAACAAGCGGTTGCTGCATGTAATTCAGAATCAGATCAGATTGATTTTAACTTTCCTATATGTCCAGAAGGTATAGCCAGTGTTCGTGAATTGAAAATCTATATCACTTGGGGGGGGAGGTAATTCTTTGCCAGTACTATTCTGTGAAGGTACCCAATTCCATTTTCTATGGATGGTAGTTTCCAAGCACCGTGCATATCCCCACAGCTATTTATTTATTTATTTATTTATTTCGAACACTTTTACCCCGCCCTTCTCAACTCCTGGGGGGACTCAGGGCAGCTTCCAATTGGCAACAATTCGATGTCGCATAATATACGTACAGTCCACTGAGCTATTACCAGTCTGGTGGTCATTTATCTAGCCATATACTATGATTGAGTACTCTGTTTAACATCCATAATCCATTTCCAAGCCATTGTCAACATTGTCAATTGTCATTTCCGCCTTACCCGAAGGCCTGGTCCCACATCCATGTTTTTAGCTTCTTTCTAAAGGTGAGGAGGGATGACGATGACCTAATTTCCCCGGGGAGTGAATTCCACAGGTGGGGGGCCACCACCGAGAAGGCCCTGCCCCTCATCCCTGCCAAATGTGTTTGAGACAGAGGCGGGGCTGAGAGCAGGGCGAGAAGATTATAGTATTTTTAACCTGAGAGAACACTTCTATACAAATGTCTTGGTCTTCCAGCATGACTGATAGAATAATAGATGCAGGAAATGCACAATCAATCTACCTCTGACAGATGGCCATCCAGCCTCTGTTTAAAAGCCTCCAAGAAAGGATCTTCCATCACCCTCTGAGGCAAAGAGTTCCACTGCTGAACAGCTCGTATGGGCAGGAGGTTTTTCCTAATGTTCAAGTGGAATTTCCTTTCCTGTAATTTGAACCCATTTCCCCAAGTCCCTCTTCCCTAAGACATCTTTTCACATCCTTATACATAGCTATCATGTCTCTTCTTCTCAACCTTCTCTTCTGCAATCTAAACAGACCCAGCTCTTTAAGACACCCCTCATAGGGCTTGTTCTCCAGACTCTTAATTATGTTAGTTGCCCTTCCAGCTTGTGGTGCCCAGAATTGGACACAGTATTCCAGATGAAGACTAATCAAAGCAGAATAGAGAGGCACCATGGCTTCCCTCAATCTTGACACTATACGCTTTTTTAGAGATTCATAGAGACAACATATTGATCAAAGCTGTGAATAATCAAATTAGCAAAAGTCTAAACCGAAAATGTAGAGTGATGTTTGTAAAAGCGGTGGAGCACCCGATCAATGTTCAGCTACAGTCCTGCAGCAAGATGAAAGGGCAGACGTCCAGCAAGATATCCAGCAAATCTGTGGTCCTCACTAGAGACCTGGGAGAATGGTAGTTGCTTGCTGCAGCCAGCTGATATCTAGATAGAATCATAGAATCATAGAGTAGGAAAAGAAACCTCATGGGACATCCAGTCCAACCCCCTGCCAAGAAGCAGGAAAATGGCATTCAAAGCACCCCTGATAGATGACCATCCAGCCTCTGTTTAAAAATGTCCCAAGAAGGAGCCTCCACCACACTCTGGGGCAGAGAGTTATTATTATTATTATTATTATTATTATTTTATTTTATTTTATTTGTACCCCGCTAGCATCTCCCGAAGGACTCGATGCGGCTTACACAGGCCAAGGCCTCAAAACACAATACAACAATACAATACATAAAGCAAATTAAAAACAGTTAAGCAGAATAAACAACAGCAGTAAAAAATACATCAAAACGCTATAAAACTGGGCCGGGCCAGAGTAATGGGTACAAGATTAAAAGTGCTGATGTGGCAGGAGGTATGTAGGATTATAAGTAAGTGCAGTGTGCAGTAATCTTAGTTCTACTAAAGTGCTTCTGGGACTTGGTATTGGAGGTTCCTAATCTGAAAAGGCACATTGGAACAGCCAGGTCTTCAAGTTCTTTCTGAAGACTGCCAGTGTAGGGGCCTGTCTAAAATCTCTTGGGAGGGCGTTCCAGAGTCGGGGAGCCATCACAGAAAAGACCCTGTCTCGAGTCCCTACCAAGCGCGCTTGCGACACAGGCGGGATCACGAGCAGGGCCTCTCCAGATGACCGAAGTGAACGCGTGGGTTCGTAGACGGAGATGCGGTCACGCAGGTAGGATGGTCCCAAACCGTTCAGGGCTTTGTAGGTAAGCACCTGCACCTTAAATTGGGCTCGGAAAATAAACGGCAGCCAGTGGAGCTCCTTGAACAGGAGGGTTGACCTCTCTCTGTAATGAGCCCCGGTTAACATCCTGGCTGCTGCCCGTTGGACCAGTTGGAATTTCCGAGCCGTTTTCAAGGGCAGCCCCACGTAGAGCGCATTGCAGTAGTCCAATCTAGAGGTGACCAAGGCATGGACCACCCCGGCCAGATCAGCCTTCGCGAGGTACGGTCGCAGTTGGCGCACGAGTCTCAATTGTGCAAAAGCCCTCCCGGACACCACCGACGCCTGAGCCTCAAGCGTAAGCGATGAATCCAAGAGGACTCCCACTGCTGAACAGCTCTCACATTCAGGAAGTTCTTCCTAATGTTCAGATGGAATCTCCTTTCTTGTAGTTTGAAGCCATTGTTACATGTCCTAGTCTCCAGGGCAGTAGAAAACAAGCTTGCTCCCTCCTCCCTATGACTTCCTTTCACATCTTTATACATGGCTATCATGTCTCCTCTCAGCCTTCTCATCTTCAGGCTAAACATGCCTAGCTCTTTAAGCCGCTCCTCATAGGACTTGTTTTCCAGACCCTTGATGCCCCCCACAGTCCCCTAGATTGAAATTCCAATGGCTGTGGAAGAACACATTGGTACTTGCAAGCTGTCTTTTGTGGGGAAGGACACACTATGTGAGAAGAAACTGAATGCCTCCTTTCACAATGTTTCCAAAATTTCACATGCTAGGATAAACGCAGATTATTGCAGAACATGTCACTAACAGAATTCCAGCTAATGTTCCTGGGGTCAAAGTGCTGAGCTTTTTGTTTAGAAGGAACAATGGTGTCATCCTCCATCCCTCTGAGGCAGCCTTCTTCCTTATGTAATCCTCACAGTAGTGGGGGTGGCTCTTCTCAGCAATCTTTGTTACAGTACAAAGCATTTTGAGATGTCATGGTCTTGAATCTGTAATTAACATTACGTTTTTTAAGAAGTTCTGCTCCAGGGAGAACTGAAAGACTGCTAGAATTGGACTACTAATATGACTCAACACACCTGCCTCAATTTTTAAAAATTGGATTTTGGGGTGTGATTGTGGCTGAGTGTGGGTTGTTTTAATGACGACTTGTGCTTCAAAATATACCATAATACCACTAGACATCAATTACCCTCAAATGGCACCAAATGAAGCAGTTTTACATTGGGATTTATTCGACAATAGTTTAAATGTAGGCGATGAAACACTCAAAGTGCAAGGAAATGATTCTGGTAATGATCATAAGAGTGCCAAGTTCTATGATCTGTATGTTTTAAAGTAGTTATCCAAGGTGCTGAAACTGCATGTGTGAGCAAAGGATTCAGCACTGTGGACAGCTCCTTTAAAGGGCCACTGACATAGATGGTTCTGGCCAATACTAGTGAAATATATCATTGACTAAGGCTGTTATCTTTAGCAGTTCGAAAACATGCAAATGTGAGTAGATCAATAGGTACCGCTCCGGCGGGAAGGTAATGGCACTCCATGCAGTCATGCCGGCCACATGACCTTGGAGGTGTCTACGGACAATGCTGGCTCTTTGGCTTAGAAATGGAGATGAGCACCACACCCCAGAGTCAGACATGACTGGACTTAATGTCAGGGGACTACCTTTACCTTTACCTTTAAGGCTGTTATCTTATCCCTCAGGGAGTAACTTTGTGGCCCTTATTTCAAAATCGACATATATAGGATTTCAATGTAAATTACTCCAGTGTTGTAAAAAAAATTTAAATTGGGTGAAACTAAAGCTTCTCATTTATTTATTTCTGAATAAAAGCAATCCATGTTTTGAATGCAGGCAAATGCGAAGGATCACATGTCCCCGTGAATATTATTAATGAAAAATAATTACAAACCCTCAAATTATCATCTATATGAATTGGGGTGGGGAACCTTCTTTATTTAATGAGTTCTAAGATGTAATTATTGATGCTTTTATTTCTATCTGTTTAAGTATGCTATGAGCTGCCTTAGGGATCTGTTTCTGGCCAAAGGTAAGATGTAAATCAAATAAAGAAATATAATAAAAATGTGTAAAATTAAAATCAGCATGGTGCAGTGATATGATAGTTGAACAATGACTCTGGAAGCCAGGGTTTCAATCCCCTTTTAGCCATGGAAACGAACTGGGTGACCTTGGCAAAGTCACACTTTCTCAACTGCAGATAAAGGCGAATCTACTCTATGAAAATCTTGTCAAGTAAACTGAATGACAGGGTGTTCTGTGGTTTCAGGGATAATATAGCCATGTTCTAGAAACCTAATAATAATAATAATAATAATAATAATAATAATAATAATAATAATATGTTTCTCTGCAGGATTGCAGAAAAACAACTGGAAAAGCTGACACAATATGAGGATTTAAAAATCGAACTGCAAAGACTCTGGCACAAACCAGTCAAGGTGGTCCCAGGGGTGATTGGCACACTGGGTGCAGTGCCTAAAGACCTTGGCCTGCATTTAAACACAATGGCACTGACAAAATTACCATCTGCCAGCTGCAGAAGGCTGCCTTACTGGGATCTGCATACATTATTCCCCGATACATCACACAGTCTTAGACACTTGGGAAGTGTCCGATGTGTGATCCAATTCAACAGCCAGCAGAGTATCTGCTGTAGACTCATCTTGTGGTTCAAATAATAATAATAATAATAATAATAATAATAATAATAATAATAATAACAACAACAACAACAACAACAACGTTTTTTTGTATCCCACCACCATCTCCCTGAAGGGACTCGGAGTGGCTTACATGGGGACAAGCCTGGTCAAACATAGATTAAAACATAAAAGCATAACACAATAATGTGCATTTTCTGCTGACTCAATTATATGTTTGCTGCAGAAATGATTTGAAGATAGGCAGCAACTCTCTGTCCAGCCAGTTGTTTGAGCTTCAGCCTACAGCAGCATCATAAGGAGCCCCCTGTGATGAAATGAGCTAAACCCTTGTGTTGGCAGGGCTGAAGACCAATAGGTCACAGGTTCAAAACTGGGGAGAGCATGGATGAGCTCCCTCATAGAATCACAGAGTTGGAAGAGACCTCATGGGCTATCCAGTCCAACTCCCTGCTAAGAAGAAGGAAAATTGCATTCAAACCACCCTGACAGAGGGACATCCAGCCTATGTTTAAAAGCTTCCAAAGAAGGAGCCTCTACCACACTCTGGGGCAGAGAGTTACACTGCTGAGCAGCTCGCACAGATAGGAAGTTCTTCCTAATTTTCAAATGGAATCTCCTTTCTTGTAGTTTGATGCCATTGTTCTGCATCCTAGTCTCCCGGGCAGCAGAAAACAAGCTTGCACCCTCCTCCCTATGACTTCCTCTCATGTATTTATACATGGCTATCATGTCTCCTCTCAGCTTTCTCTTCTTCAGGCTAAATATGTCCAGCTCTTTAAGCTGCTCCTCATAGGGCTTGTTCTCCAGACCCTCTGTCAGTTCTGGCTCCCCATGTGCGGACATGAGAGAAGCCTCCCACAACGATGGTAAAACATCAAAACAAATGGGTGTCCCCTGGGCAACGTTCTTGCAAACAGCCAATTCTCTCACACCAGAAGCGACTTGCAGTTTCTCAAATCACTCCTGACATGAAAAACAAATACCAGCATCATCCAAATGGACAATGGCAATTTAATAGAAAACTGAAGTCCAAATCAACCAAAGTGCCAGAATTTGCTCAACCCAGCTATAAACAAAATCCTCATACCTAATTAATATTATTACATTCTACTACAGGCATTACATTGATTTAAGAATGTTTACCACTGCACTGGATTGTGAACAGTATCATATTTTGTTGCTGAATCTCCTCAACTGTGGTCTGCCAACTGAAGCACCACCTTTTTTAAAAGTGGAAATGGGATGGGTTAAAAAATCATGCAAGCAAAAATTACAATACCACCCAACATGTGTCTTGACAGTTTTGCAATTGCAAATTCAAACACTTTTTTTGAAACTAAGATTCTGTAGGATAGTGAGTCCACTACAGATTTTGTTTACAACCTTATAGAGGTGATAATAAGAAAGAATGAACTCATTATTGCTTTAGAATAATTGGAGGCTATGCATTTTAATAAGTAGCCTGTGACGAAATGCAGCAACACAGTGGTTCTCCTAACAGGCTCTTTGTGTAGCTCGAATGTTATGGAATACTCAACTTACAGCTTCAGGACTAATACTGCTGCTTGAGTATTAGGGGGAAGAAGCTCTCAGTGTTGTGTAGTTCTGTGCACATGTGCACACACACATATGAATGCATGCACATGAACATGGCCATGCACATATAAACCTATCCAATAAGAAAAAACAGTGTTTGAAATATCTTGCTTAGATTTGATGCAAAAGCACATTCAAATGGATTCAAAATAATTGACATATTATGGGTACAGAAAAATACATACTGCAATCACTCTTCCAGTGAAGAAGAAACAGGAAGAATGCAGAGGGTCAACAAAAATGTGGTAGAGTTCATAGTGGAGGTGAACTCAACATATGTTGGACTATTACATCATAAACTATCTTAAGGGGAACTGACCATTTTTTCCCAATGTGCCAGGGACCAGCAGCATATTTATTTCTATTGGCTGTATTTGTTTATTTTTTTTCAAAGGGCAAAGGACTTTTTTAATAGCCCTATGCTAGGTCACATGGTTTAGGAATACATGGACAGTATTTTCCTTCCTCTACATTCTTTTGCCACTCTTGTATGTCAACCAGGCCCGTAGCCAGGATTTTGTTTCGGGGGGGGGGGGGGGGGGGTCTGAGTGAAAGAGGGTCTACCCTAGCAAACCTTTTGTATCGTTACCCCAATACCCCCATGCATATGGGATATATTGAGCATAGTGATCAGATCATGATATGAATAAACGTAACAGTTTAAATAATGCACCAGTAAGGCCTTTTCTGAACCACCATGAGAATTTGGGGGGGGGGCGGGGGTGAAGCCCCTCAAGCTCCCCCCCCCCCCCCCCCAGCTACATGCCTGATGTCAACTGTTTCCTTTTCTGGGCTAACGCAGACAAAACCAGTTGGGATACAAAGCTTTGTTTGTTTCTTACTTGCATGCAAAAGCAAGGAATTTCAATTTCTTTCACCCTGCTGAGCAAGATTGTAAGTTACTGTACATTTTCCATTTTCTTTATTTATTTAGCATTTTGGGATTGCTGAAAATTCATTTTTATTTTTTAAAAAATCAATTTTTTTGTTTTGCAAAATTCATTTTTATGCATTTGCATTGTTACACATTTTCCAGAAATAGTATCAATATATTGGGGAAGTGTCTGTGGTTTCTCATTTATTTCACTATGGTGGTCATACACACCCGCTTGTTGAGAACCAGAATATCAGAGACTATTTTTTACATTCCTTGTTGGCAGTCTTCATGTTCATGAGATCTACTTTTTTTTTTTAACAAGAACCTATAAGATGTACGAAGCAGAGCCTGGTGAAAATAAGCCTAGAGAACTTAAAGTTTCCCAGATGTTGTTGCACTCAGGTTCGGGATGATGGTAATGCTAGTTCATCAATATCATTCTAGAGAGATACCCTCCTCCAGCTTCTTCCTTCATACCAACCCCCTCCTTTCCTAGTGTTCTGTTTTTTAATGTAACTGGAATTTTTTTAATAAAGAGACTTAAAAATATATCTAGAGAAATACAAGTTTCCTCGCCCTACGTTTAAGTATCAACCCTAAAATCTATTTTGAGCAGGAGAACAGAATGAAGAAGCTCCCAGTACTTTCACAAAAATCCACTCCAAATTATCCAGAATTTTATTTATGTTCTGAAAATGATTCAGGGACAAGGGAATTGGAATTTTGTCAATGCTATTGTTACACAGTTGAGATAAATAAATATTTGTTAATCTACTACAGATTACTCAAAAATCTACTAATAGACTGAGATCTAATTTCTATCTAACCCTGTTTTAACTTAACTATTCTGTGTTATTAGGAGCTATGGTGGCTTAATAGGTTAAACTGCTGAGCTTCTGAACTTGCTGACAAGAAGGTTGGCAGTTTGAATTCACGTGATGGGATGAGCTCCTACTGTTAGCCCCAGCTCCTGTCAATCTAGCAGTTCAAAAACATGCAAATATGAGTAGATCCATAGGTACCACCTCAGCAGGAAGGTAAATAGTGCTCCATGCAGCCATGCTGGCCATATGACCCAGGAGGTGTCTATGGACAACACAGGCTCTTTAGCTTAGAAATAGAGATGAGCACCACTCATCAGAGCTGGAAGAGAAACTTCACCTTTATCTGTGTTTTTTGTTTATAGGCATTTAATGTTTGCCTTGTGTCTGTATTTGCTGGATTCCTCCCTGAGTCACCTTGAGGAGATAGGGCGGAATACAAATAAATTATTATTATTATTATTATTATTATATTAAAACTGTGGAAATAATAATTGCTAATAACCAGGTATGACCCCAAAATATAATTATGATTTGAAGAGGACTTCCAAACCACGGAGCAATTCAAGATGGCACACATCACAGTTTTCCTATTCAAATGCTGTCAAAAAAATAATATAATTTGGAAAAACTAGGAAATGGATTAAAATTTCAACAGGACTGTTTCAAGCTCCAATTTGATCATCCATGATACAGAAATAGTATCTTTATAGACTAAATAAGCTTCTCTAAATACCTATGGTATTGATGGTTCAGAATTCAGAATTTTGCTTCTACGGGTTGAGATGGTACCTTTCATCTGTCCTTACCAAAATATGTGCTCACCACAATTGAAACTAATATTTAACATATTTAAATTTGCCTAATCTTTTATTTAAGCTATCCATATTGACATTCATTACTGCATCTTGTGGCAAAGAACTACAAAATTTAACTACGTACTGTGAAAACTAGGATGTCCTCTTATCTATTTCCCATCATTGAGGTCCATTGGTTGATCCTGGTGTAGGATTATTACATGAGACTGTGGAGTGGTCATAGCTTAATAGAAGAGTACACATGGGTTGCTGTGAGATTCCCGGCCTTTTTGGCCATGTTCCAGGAGCATTCTCTCCTTACATTTAACCCACATCTATGGCAGGCATCCTCAGAGGTTGTGACGTCTGCTGGAAACTAGGCAAGTGAGGTTTATATATCAAATAATAATAATAATAATAATAATAATAATAATAATAATGATAATGATCTTTATTTATACCCTGCCACCATCTCCCCGATGGGGACTCGAGGCGGCTTACATGAGGCCAAGCCCAAACAACAAATCATGTCACATGCTTTGCATCTCCTAAGATGCAAAGCATGGTAGGAAGAGGGTACAAAAGGCCTGGAGAAGTCATTCCTGGCCAGGGTAAACAGTACTGGGCAGGCATGTAGCCAGGGGGGGCTTGAGGAGCCCCCCCCCCCCAAATTCTGATGGTGGTCCACGAGAAGGCCTTACTGGTGCATTATTTAAACTGCTATGTTTATTCATATCATGATCTGATCACTATACTCAATATATCCCATATGCATGGGGGTATTGGGGTAACGATACAAAAGGTTTGCTAGGGTAGACCCTCTTTCACTCAGACTCAGCCCCCCCCCCCCCGAATCAAACTCAGCCCCCCCGAAACAAAATCCTGGCTATGGGCCTGGTACTGGGCTATGGAAAAACGGCAACACCCTCAGATATTGTTGGACATCCCTCACTAAATCCCATTGGTCCTAAACAACACAGCTAATGATGAGGGATGTTTGGATTTGTTGTCCAATAACATCTGAAGGGTCACACAATACCTGGCCCACAGTAAGAAGCTTATTTTCTGGCTCAGTAGAATGGAACAGGGCATCTTTTTTTAGCAATAGGAATAATGCTGCAGTGTAGGCAAAAACTGCACCCTGCTGCAAGGCAATTGTTTTATTTGGGGCTCTGCGCATTTTATTTTAAAGCAACCTTTCAGATTAATGTAGTAATCTGAAAGTACATCACAATACGTTGCCATTAATTCTTCTGACTCTCTATGGTTATACACAGAGAGGCACAGCTGAGCGGTGCCCCTCAGATATTTCATTGTGTGCATTATCCTATAATGTATGCTATTAAAAACTCAAGTCTTTTCAAAGAGAGTATCAGATGGTCTAACCAGCATGCAAGTGCTAATATATTATGTCATAGCTTGAACTGCGATTTTTTTCTTATTCCCCATATAATCCAAACAGAAGAACCGGTGACATCTGTATTAAAGGAAACAATTCACTTTGGGCTGCTTATGAAAAACGGCAGGATTATCACTGGGCACTTTAAAAGGCAGCTATTTTATCTGTCAAAACTATTCTGCTGAAAGTCTGCTACAGATGATATTCAACGGGGACTATTGTACAAAGAAGACAATTTGGCAGCAAGCATATATTCAGAAAGGTTTCAACTGAAACAGTGCCCAACATCCTATATTAGCGTAAGTGTCCCCTCCTGTAGTTACATAGTAGTTTCACTTTGTCAGCCTTCTACCAATGGACTTACTCATTGTTCGGTTGCAGAATGAGGAATATGCAACAGCATTTTCTGCTATTCCAGTGAATCAAGTGGTGTTAGGTACCATCCAAAACTGTGTATCTGAATGGGCACTTACACATTGTTCAGCTTCAGATATGGAACCACGAACAGAATACATCCATGGTGCAATAGCTTAAAAAGTACAACCATGTGCATAAATGCAACCAACACTAACAGGATTCCTACCAATCACTTATCAAAATAATAATC